>LKNJ01003525.1:0-43196 GCA_002120245.1 Maccullochella peelii
ATTCATTAGGCACACCTGTACAATCTATTGGAATCCAATACAACAGCTCTGCCATAAATTCTACCTTTACAAAGTTTATAATGTTCAGTTTTTGGTGACATTGTCAGAAATGTGTAAATTCAATGTATATGTTGGGCACAGTTAAAGGTGGTGTTAAACTGGACTACATTATTATTATAGAGGTGTTTCTAATTTTTTGTCCTCCCTACTTACAAACATGAGAGGGGCAGAATATTCACCTCTGAATATAATGCAGTCCAGTACAACACATCACTACACACCTCAGTTCTAAAACATACAGTATACTTGAATTAACACCTCTATGACAGTGTCAAAAAAAAAACCATTATAGGCATCATAAAAGTAGACTTTATGTCAGAACAGTTGTATTGGATTGCATTAGACTCTACAGATGTACCTAATTGGACCTAAACCTAAGTGGACACTGAGTGTATATCTCCCAATCAATCAATCTCAACAAATTATATAACTCGTGAAAATACTCCACAGTCGCTGACTTCACTTTGTGTTTGAAAAGGAAGATTGTATCTCTTATCCCTTTGTCTTCCACTGTGAATGCTCCATATTGAAGTAGAGCTTAGCAGGCAGTTAGTCTGCACTGTCACACTGTCAGCCCACATACCAAAGTGAGCTTTTCTCTGACAGGTAATCTATCCATGTATAAAGTTCAACCATAAAGACAGTCCCAGAGTTTTGCTGAGTGTGGAGACAGCCAGCCCCTGAGTCCATCAGCTGGTCCTTGAACTGCCACCGGCTGCAGCCTCCCTCTCGGCAGCAACAACAGGGCCACTGGGACGTCTGATTTACAGGACACCCCTCGCTGAGTGAATTAGTGGCAGAACTGCTGCGACGTCCCTCCCTTTCAGAGAGGCGTCACTATGAGTCACCCTCTCCGCTCAGCGAGGAGGCCCGGTTGGGTTTGACGCCAGGGCCGGTGTGGGTGCAAGGAGACACACAAAAAACCCCAAAAGAGCTGAGCAGACACAAAAAGGCTGACAGTTTCCAAATCACAGCCAAGTTGCAGAGAAGGGAGGGTGTCCTTTGCTTCAATGCATCTTTGATTATCATTGTCAGAGGGATGGATTGCTGGACTGGGAAGGATTTATCACACATTTCACACCCACAGAGAACAATGCTGCGAAGACTCATTCTATACCCTTTGAGAAAAGGAGGAAGAATATGCAGAAAACTAAACAAAAGGAACAGAAAATGTTTACCGGAGGCCTTGGCAGGACAGGAGATTCTGTATTCCAGCTGGTAAACAAAAGCCACCTGTCCTTCAGCCCCTTGCTTGACAGGATGAAGTGGTGAATTATGACAGTTCCAACCATGTGGATGACGTGCCGCACCAGAGAACCTGAGCGGAACCCGCCTGTCAGTGCTCAGCCAAGGTCAACCACAACCTTTGGCTCTAGTGGACAGCGGCATGTCTGTGTGTGTGTGTCCATGGGGGAAATGTGTGTGTCTGAGGTGTCAATCCCACGCTCTAGCGGCGATAACTGCATATAGTGCTGAGAAGGGACTCTACAACACACTCTTGATTTTTGACATTCCAGTTAATGGCGCGACGCGGCACCTTACCACACTGTCAAGAATAGTGATCGTGAGTCCCTGCAGAGAGTGTGGCATGATGGGTAGATAAACAGAGCTCCGTCCACATGGCTGTGTAAAACACATCTTCTTTATGCAGTAGCAAACCTCCAATCTGAGTTATTATAATTTTAGGCTCAGGTTTAATTGAAATAAAGACATTTTAACCACCCAGACCCAGTGATTCCAATATTCCTGTTAAATTCCCGTTAAGTGACTTGGAAGTTGATTGTTCCCTTTTGTTTTAACATCTCACTGTGGATTTCATGGAGGCATTATCACACTTTTTATTAAAATCTGATGTTTTATATTTGTATGCCTGAAGTACTGCATTACTGGAAAATTCTAGATGTCTTGCGCATCATTTTGTACACGTGGCCTTGTAATTCTTTACTAAATATTTGGAAAACTTCACTAGAATTCAACATAAAGTCTGTAAAAGCTTTTATTTATTTATTTCTCTCTCTCTCTCTTTATTTCTCTTTTTCCCAGAATATTTGATGTTGAGGGTTGGGGGAGAGGTGTGTATATAAATGACAGTGTATGTACGACTGTATGTTCTTTCAATGCCAAAAACCAATAAACATACTATTAAAAAAAGTCTCTAAAAGCGACAACTCATTATATATCAACACTATACAAAAGTGTGTACCACAATTTTGTAACCTCCGGGAAGTCAGTGACTTCAATACCATTCATAAGTGAATTGTACCTTCATACCAGCCATCATTTTGTGAGAGCAGATATTTCATTTTTCAGTTGAAGGCAGCCACATTTCTCAATAAAACTCCCCCAATGCAATCTGTGCAGATGAGATGAGACACAGAGACCTTGCAAATGCACCTCAGCCTGAAGTAGAAAAGAAGAGATTCAGGTGAGCTGGGCAAGAGAAACCAAAACATCTAAATGAATTCAAACAGCTCTGACACAGTGACAGTGAGAGTGCGTGTCCTCACCTTCACTGCTGTCAAACAGACTTCAGCTCTGGCTAAAAAATGTCAATGTTTTTACATAAAGTATTGGGCTGTTTGCCCTCGTCAATTTATCATCTTTTTAGTATGAGAGAAACAGTGCGGTGACTCAGAAAAGAGAGAGGACAAAATCCAGTTCAAAAAGACAGGACAGCAGACTCTATCTCTGATTACATTATTCAATTGTCTTTTGAGTGTTGGGGTGTATATTAAAGCATTATTTCCTTTATTCTCTGTGTCTAAGTTATTCCTAAAGACGCAAATAATGATTCTTGGTTACAGCCACTGCTCATGTCATTGTTTTGTCATATTAGGAAAGTAGTGCAACATACTGTGGGCTATAAATCATTTTCTATAATTCAGAAACACAAACATCCTCTTTTTCCAGTATATCTCCAATCTGTTTGCATGTATCTGTCTTTGATCTCCAGACTAAATTATTAGATGTCTGCTCCTCAGCACACACAACTCCTCCTATTACATCAACACTATCCACATTAAACTAGCTCAGGTCTGTTGTTGTTTCCCGACTCGGCATCCTGTTCTGCTGCCCCAGAGAGGGTGTGATCAATCATTTCTGTTGCACTAGAGTTGTATTGGAAAACGATACATATCCATTTGAAAACACATCCTCACCCATAATATCGTCATTCAATATCTTTAAGATATAGAGGATGGGGTTTGAGATAAGGTTATCACGTTGTCAGTGATGTACGGCTTTACAGGCTGGCAAAGGTGGAATGACAAATTACACTTAATGTCATTAGACTGACTAGTTTTCTGTTTACTTGCACTTTTTGGAGTTGTCTTTTCTAAGTCAGTGAGTTTACTTTGCATTCAATGGAATATTTAAACTCACATTATTTTGTAGACTCTCCATAATGATTGCTGCAGAGACTAGCCAGTATGGTAAATTAACATTTGAATCATACTTAAAACAGATGTAACATTAAATGGTCAAACTCATCCAAGATTGCATCTTAACACAGCTACAGTACCACTGGTTTGTGTGTGTTAGCAAGGCAACTTTAGTTGTATAGCACATTTCATACACCAGGGCAATTCAAAGTGCTTTACAGGGTAATAAAAATACAACAAGGTTTTACAATATAAAAGTGCAAAAATACAGACAAGCGATAAAAAAGTTACTAGATTTAAAAGTAAACAAGTACAGTTTAAATAAGTAGGAATTAAAAGATAAAACAACACAGAAAATACTCCCACATTTAGATGCACAATTAAATTAAATTAAAAACAATTAAAATAAAGTAGCTAATCATATTGGAAACCTTGTATTTGGTACCAAGACTCCTCAGGTGGTGGTGGTGGATTGTGACCGTTAGCGCCAACACTGTGAAGCTATAGGTCAACGCCACATTTTATAAAGCTTTTTAAAACCCATCTGTTCCGACTGGTAATTTTATAACTTATTACTTCAACGGTTTTATGTTGTTTGTAGTTTATTTTGTTTTAACTCTCTATATTTGGCCATTCCCAATCACTGTGTGAATTTTGAATTTTGTTGTATTTTATGGTTTTGTATTTTTTTATGTGTACTTGTGAGGCACTTTGTAAATGGGTTTTTAAAGTTGCAATAGAAATAAAGTTTACTTACATATAGACTGAATGAATCAATGAGTTTGTATTGTTTAAGACTCCAGAGAAGGAAAGAAAATACAAGAGCATAAAACAGACAACCACAAACATTAAAAACAACCAACTTAGTAAAAAAAAGACAAAGACAAGAGTCACACAACAGCATCTTGATGTACAAAATGTTTTTAAACCTGCACCACAGGTGAGAAGTGACATGTAACAATCAGAATTTATAGTCACGGTCAAGCTGAAGGTTATTTCTGAGGCTGTATGTATTGGCTTGCACGACTGCATATTGTTCTTTGGCTATATGTAGCGAAGTACTTACTTACTAAGATGGTGGACATCCAATTAGAAAACCGAGGTCCTCATCTTGCTCCATCAGCAGTGTGTCCGTGAACTTAGACAGCAGTAGCTCCAAACAAACAAGCTTTATTGGCTTTTACCAACTCTGCTACTTTCCATTGGGAGCTGGTTAGACTCCATTTGGAGCCCAGTAAGTATATTACTGTCATGACTGTGGCCTAACCTCTTTGTCTGTAATCAGGTTACACACTGTTCCAACCTGAATGACCTGCACTCTCTCAGCCTCTGTTGATCGCACGGCCGTGCACGTACACACACAGGTTATCCTGAGGGAAGATGTGCCGTTTCTTAGACACAAAAAGGTATTTTTCTGGTTTTGTAAGCGTTTCTATGTCGGCACTGAGGCCAATAGAACAACAATAGAATGGCCTTTGTCAAAGTTTCATTGCTTTTGATGACCACGTCTTGAGCGCTGGTAGGGTTACATAACTTGCTCTGGAAACTAGATTCTGTGACGCCTATGAATTATTGACACCCCACTAATTTTAACAGATCAACATGAATTATTCAAGACTCAACACAAAGGGATTCAACACCAGGGAGTTCTGTAACGGTGCGTTCAAATTCTTAGAGTGGCGTTTCCCAGAGTGCATTTCAGGTGACCTTCAACGTACAGTGTGGATGAGTGTATGTTTCCCATCTTAGCCAGTGCTTCTCTCTTGCAGCCCAGAGATAAAGTGTCTCTCAGAGAAAGATGTCTGATGCTGTCACAATGCTGGATTTGAGGTGTGGTAGATTACCTGCATCTCCGTCATCAACAGAGTTTATTTCTCTTTCTATTCTTCTCTACATACGCACTGTGTCTTTGTCCCAGTTTTGAAAGTGAAGTCATTTTTTAGATTTTATAATGAGACCGCTGAGTTTTTACTAACATTTTCACCAAGGGAAGTTCTGCAATATCAGCTACAGCGTTAAATAAACACGCACCAACCTGGCACACATGACCCATTTCTCAGATTTTGTCATTTCCCATTTGTCACCACCTTCCATCGTCTGTTTCACGCCTCAGTTCCTTAAATCTTACATAAATCTTAAACTGGCCCACAAAAAAAATGTAAACCCAGTGTAAAAACTCTTTTTTTGTATTATGTCGGCCCCCACTCTAAATAGCGGGCATCGTGTCCAATCACTGGTTCAGTCGTGCTTTTTCCAGCAAAGGAATGTTGCAAAAATCAGACCGCTTCTGGAGAAAGTCATCCATGCTTACCACATCACACCTCGACGACTACAACGTCTCGTTCACCTAACTCAGTAAATCATCCCTACCTCGACTCCAACTGGTGCAGAACTCTGCAGCAACAAAAAGTAAACATAAATCGCACATTACAACAGTTGTAACTTCTCACTTTTGGCTCCTGGTTACTGTACCAGTGATCTTCCAAGGTCAAGGCTAAAAAAACTACAAAAAGTGCTTTTGCCGTTGTTGCTCCTCAACTGTGGGACACCCTCATGCAAAGTCTTTTTAAAACCCTCTTTTATATGATTGTGATTTTATAACTTAATATGTGGTTGTTTGTACACTTTATCTCCTTGATTTATGTATTGTTTTATATTTATAGTCTTTTTTATTTCCCCCTTCTCCTTTTTTTCTCCTCTTAACCTATGTTCTGAAAAGTGCGTTGTAAATAATGCTTGCTTGCTTGCTCAGTTTTCAAAAAGGAGACATAAGACAAAAATTAATAAATAGCATTTAAAGTCAAGTTAAATGTATTTATAAAGCACATTTAAAAACAACCCCCGTGCTGTACAGACCAGAGCAGGTAGCTAAAAATAAAAGAAATACAGACATAAACATCTATGCACACAGCTCATAGACACAAATAAACAACTCAAAGACATAGGTACAAGTCAAAGAATCTGTCCAATCAAATGTCCAAAAACCACATGTGCAATGTATTCATCAAGTTTTCATCACATCTAAAATGCTCAATGACCTGTGAATTCATCATTTGAAATGCTGTTTTGTATATGATAAACCGCATATGCTTATATTCTGTATAGTTTTTCTTATAAATAAATATACATATTCACATACGATGTCTTGTGAAATATCACGTTCTCATATTATGTGAATGTATCACGTGAAATGTCCAAAAAAACCCATATGTGCTTCTATGTAATTTTTTCACATGTGAAATACTGTGCTTCATTATAAGGTATTATGATTATTATTATGATTATTATTATTATAATTAGACATTGTCACATGGTTTTGTATCCTTGCACACCTTCCTTTTGCCTGTTAGGATGATGAAAGCCAGATTTAGGTTTTCCTGCGGCTGAACTTTCCATAACTCTCTCTGGATAAGCGGAACAGGCAAACCATGAAAACATAAAAAGCACGAAATGTAAAAGATTAAACATAAGAAAATATGTCTGTCGCCTATAACACAATATTGTATCATGATCGCCGGTTATCTCAATTACAAGGTACATTACTTGGGTGTTCAATGGCGGGTGAAGGAGGTTTATGATGTCTGGCATAAGTCTTTCTCTCTGGGGTTCTGAGCCGCGGCGAGCACCCTGCCATTTGCAGAGCACTGTCATTGTTCAGTTTGGTGTGTGTGTGTGTGTGTGTGTGTGTGTTAGCAGGCTTAGTTCCTACAGGACTGACTTCTCTGAAAGAAGGGAGGGAGTTAAGGGAGTGAGAAATCAATAATATAGACAGGTTTTGAACCACTCCATCATCTTTAACCCACACCTGCCCTCACCTAATGGAAGTGTTGGTGTACATGTCATTTCCTGCTGTGACCTCCAATTACCGGATGTAACCCCTCTCCTCCCAGCGTCGACTGCCATTCGAATGGCCGTCAGTCAATCAGTCATTTCCAATGTGCCGCAACTGAACAATGTGCTGCGTTTGATTAAGCAGTGTCACTGCTGACATTGCTGATGTAACTTCCTCTCTGATCTCTGATGGGTTTTAGTGGAACAGGTCCCCAATTCATCAAACTTTCATATTAAGAGAGTCAATCTTAAATCGCTTAAGACATCTTTCATAATAATGCAGTATTCATCAGGAGCCTCTTAGCTCGGGACGGCTCCGGTAAAGGCGGCTTTTGAGAACGCTGATTATGAATGATTTGTAGGAACAAGCGCAGAAAACGTGTCGCAGGCAGAGGGGACATGATCATTAGTTCTGGAAGAGCAGGCAGAAAAAAAAGTAGCTATCCCCTGCCACCTGGTGGATTAAAGAGGGATTATCAAACTCAATGAACTGTAAAAATGTTAAAATATGCAGTCGCTGAGGGCATGAATAAAGTTCTCTTTCATGATCTTTGCAAATCACGATCAATTTAAGTTTCCTCGGGTCAGGGTGGAATTTCTACTGTGGAAACTTCTCCTCCTCCTCACTTTTCAAAAGCCTTTTTTTTGGCCGCCCCATTTTTTACAGTGTCAGTTTGATTTAGTCACTAAAATCTCTCTTAAGTTCATATTAATATATTCTTTAAAAAAAATGTGAAAAATGTGGCACATTTCTTTGGAAACAAAGGGTTATAATGGCTGGAGGAAAATCACTTGTAAAATGTTAAATGCATGTTAAAAATTGTCTTCAACGTAAAAAGATAAATTCACATTTTTCTAAAACAATATGATTGAATTAAAATTCCATATAACTTTCAGGTCGTCTGGGAAGAACTGTATGAATTTACATTAGGAGGCAGGTGTACTGATTGATTTGTCAAGATATTTTCAATTTGAAATTCTATACAAGATCGCTCCAAACAGGACAAATGCTTTTCACATTGGGTAAAGAAAACAAGTAAAAATTCTGTTTTTGTAATGGCGACAGTTCAGTTCAGTTCAGTTTTATTTATATAGCGCCATACCATAACAACGTTATCTCAGGGCACTTTGTCATAAAGAGCAGGTCTAGACCGACTCCTTATGTGAAGGAGTGAAGATCTGATGCATGTATTTTGGTTTTGTTCTGAGTATGTGCCCACAGACAAAGATTTTGACATGAAGACAACAGAAAGTCTGATTTTTGTGGATTTTTGTTAGCTTGTCAGGCACTTATTTATTATATAATGGCACAAATGCAAATAAGCAAGAGTCACCAGTTAAAGTTCCATCAAAGCATGAGGCAGAGTATGAAAACTGAGAAATAAGTGTGTTTATTTTGATTGTACAGGCTTAAATGTGTCAGTAAAAAGTTGTGAAGCAGAAAAAAGCACTGTGTAATACAGTGAGTTTGAAACGGAAACATTTCACAATGTGAACAGCAGCAACATACTCACAGTGTCATTCTGAAGATCTTGGACCACAAATCAAAAAGATTAGTCCTCGTGTCAAGTATTTGCATAGGTCTATTTAACTATTCTTCTTTACAGTCAGCAGATGTAAAAATATAAAACATATATTTGCACTCACACTCAAGATAAGAATACACAAAGGCATAAGTGGCTCATTATGAGTTCCAGGTTCGTGGTTTCAAGTCAGTGCTGTGACACAGCCTCTGGAGAGGAACAGATCTGTATTCTAAGAGGAGGCTGACTACACCTTCTGGGTCACAGTGTTTCCCAGATAAAGGCCTCTCCACCAGAAGGCATGGTGGAGTTGGGCTGCTAATGAACCTGAAGGAAAAACACGATGCTCTGCAGATTTGACGGACTTTTCTCCTCATTAAAAACGGTAATTAGCACTCTAGATTGATATATAAAGTCTGTAGAGAGCAAAAGCCAAAAACAGAAGGATATGTTTCACATGATGAACAATCACAGAATACAGTGTATGGCACCACAATATAGGCATCAACTTATCAATGGAATAGAATCTGTTCTAGGTATTGATTGTTACCTGTAGTTAGTACCATGAAATAATACTATATGAGGTGCAGTAAATATGTAGCATCTATTTGTTAGTAAACGGCAGTTTTTGGTGGGTAATCATTCATAATTTGGTCGTTATTACATACGCACAAAAATGTTCCTCTGGTTAATAATTACCACGTTTTTACTAGTTAATATGCAGTGATTATTGTTGATGATTGTTCCAAAAATAATGACCTTAAAGTGAGCATTAAAAAAAAAAAAGGTGTAATAATAGTATAGTAATTAGATTGTATTCAGCAGAAAAATATGCTGCTCAACCCAATTTAGTTTGTACCTATAACATCTAGGTAAGTATGTCTACAAACTAATAACCTGAGTGAGTATCATAAAATAATATAGTAAATAGTCTTTTAAGTACTTGTTTTTAACTGTACCATTACTATATTACTACGGAAACACACATTTTGATAAGGTTCCCCTAAATTTGGTTATTAAAGAGTTGTGAACACGATATGACTTCAGAATTACTTACTAATTACTGTAATTACTGTATTTTACCATCCAAAATAATATCTTCTTCTGTGTACTTTGAAAGAACAGTGATCAGTGCGGATGACTAATAATTACTGTTCATGTGTTTCGGCATCACGATTGTGTTTGAGGCACTTTGTTTCAAAAGATATTTCCCTTGACTGAAGGATAAGCAAAATACAAAAGTACTACAGTTCAAAAGGCTGGTGATTCTCAGTGTTTCTATTTTACATTTCATTTTCTTTCTCTTCTCTTTCTCGTCATAGTTAGGCAGAGCTTAGGCACAAAAGGCACATAGACGCAGAGCCTTTAGCTCACACTTTGGTGTTTGTCTTATATGTTAGTCTCAGATGGCAAGACGGCTACTGTTACCAGAGCGAGCACTCTCAAGACACAGTGACTTTGATGTGCTGCCTCAGTCTGTGTCACTTTCCTTGTCTGCCCAAGATTTACACCAACAACCTTAAGATTACTCCCCCGGCTGCTCTAACCTTTTGGTTGCTGCCGTCCTTCATTATCTTGCATCATCTTGGTGCATCTTGGTCTTGTCTCCGTGTCACCTCAGAGCTCCACAGTTCGCAGGTGGCCACGGGGGGAAACTGCAGCCAACACGCTCTGAGGCAAACACTCAGACTCCTCCACGGTGCTGCCACAACAGGACCAGTGGGGCTTCCCGGGGTGTCCTTTATGACTGTGACCGCAACCTTTAAATCCTCCTGACAGGTAGAAAGACAGACAGACATGAGATCAGGAACAACTCGGGGTGTTTGTAAGTGCTTCCAGGGTAGAAGAGTGTTGAGATGAAACTTTAATCGTTTCAAATCAGAGTTGTTTTATATCAGAGCCACACGCGTCTTGTTTTACATCCTAAGTGAGGTCAGTATGTCTTTCAAGCTTCACACAAGGAAACACACATTTTTCTCTCATAGTGTTGCAAGACCATTCAAGGAACCCTTCTAGAGGTGGACATGCTGGTTTTAGATGGAGAGAGAAAAAAAAATAGACAAAAAACTAAAATAAGTGTAATTGTATCTTAAGCATTTCTGATGTTTGTATAAATAAAACAAACTTAAAGACGACTGCACACGGAGAGTAAAGAGATCAGATTATTGCATGATGACAAAACCTGGTTCTCTCAAAAACAAAAGTCATTCCACTCAAAAAGCACAGATGTTAGTGGCTTCTAATAACACAATAAGTGCCCTGGTTCCACATTGTTCCTCCCTCTGTTCTCTCTCCATGTCCTACTTAAAAACAAAGCGTACCAGTTTTGTTGCTTTTGTTCATTGTGAAAACTACGGAGGCCGTCATGGGCAAACGTGCTACAAACGGCCCAAAACATTTCCGATGCAAAGTCAAGGTCAAAAAAGCACAAACCCCCCGAAAACAACTGCAACAGAAAAACGATGCATATCCAGTCAATAAAACGGAAGTTCTCCAGGAACTGGTTTGTGTGTTTTTGACTTTGCAGCGTTTCTGAAGCTGGCTGTTGAAGCGTGTTTGCCCTTGTTGGCCCCCGTAGAACACTGTCCTCCTGAGCAGACATTTTAAAGTGCTCCTCTGTGTACCTGGCATGGTTCCTGGGCAGCCACAGCAAGCCTCTTTGGCTCCTCCACTGGAGCAGAAGGAGCAGCAGTGAAACTTCCCACTGTGGTGCCTAAACTTCCTCTTCACATTCAGAAGGAACGGAGAACCCTGCAGGACGAGACAGGAAGAGTCAGTGAGCCGGTGCGTCTGGGTCGACACCAGCCAACATTACATAAAAAACAAAAAGTGACCTCAATTTGATAACTCAGGATGTCAAACGGTCTTTTACTTATCAAGCAGCCCAGGAGGTAAATTCAACATCAGAGCTGTCATAGGCAGCCTGTTTGATTTGTTTTGCCTGTTTTGTCCACATTGATTAAATTTGTCAGGATGATGTTAACAGCCCTGAGGCGGCACGGTGTGAGCTGCTGGCAACACCACGGCTCTGTCCAACGTATTTCAACATCCTGAGCTGCAAATCATAATTAATAAAAATTGGTTTGTCAAACTCCTTGAGTTGCCGTCGTACCTTGACATGTTGGGCTTTGACACAAACCCACACTGAGTAAGCTCCTGGCTCTTCAGGCATGTATGAAACGCTGTAGGATCCATTGTTGTTGTCAACCACTGTCGTCTCCACTGTGCTGAAGGAAAGAAAACCCAAATATCTTGTTAATACTATTAGAATATCACTGAGAAAATGCAACTGATAACCAATTCTGTTCTACAGAAATGAGTGTTAAGAGCATAGATTTCTTGCATTTGAATGCATTTGCATTGAAATGTTCCTGAATAGCTGCATGTGTTGATTAATGAGATGTAACCAACACGACTGATGCGTACAAGAGGACAGAGGCTCGTGTGGTTATGCAGCAACACCCTGGTGCTGGTTGCACTAGATCTTATCAATGTAACCACAGGAAATCTGCGGTCCGATAATGCACGTCACTCACACAGGCTGTCTTCACATGGCTGTAAGAGTTGAAACTAAAAAGGCAGGCATTCATACAGGCAAGCTGTTGTGGATAAGGGATGATGGTAAGAATCAGATCACATACGAGTCTTCCTGGCATTGCTATTATACAACAGACATGCAAAACATGACTAAAAAGTTGTAATTTTGGTGAGGTCTACAAGGGTGTGGCTCCTCCAACCAAAGTGCGGTGCGGAGTGCTCTGTTGACCTGCTCTGAGCAGCTCGGTGGCTGTGACCTCACTGTTCCCCATAAAGCCATCAGTAGCTGCGGTTACATGGACAATATTTCTTCAACCCTTGTGACATGTGCACAGTGGTTCCGCCTGCTGCGGCATGTCTAATCTGCCAGAAATATAACAGAAGAAGAAGAAGAAGGCTTTGTTCATCAACAACTTGTTGTTTAGAGCCTTTCGGCCATCGACAATCCTTCTTTTAAGGTCTCCAACAAAAAGCATGGCCAGTCTCTTCAGATTGAGGTGGTTACAGGAGGCATTTTTATTCTGATTGGGCTATTATTCCGATCATTAGTGGAATATTAGGGTCCATGTAAATGCAGCTAGTGCCTTGCTCCAGGACACTTCAGCAGCAAGGAGACTGGCCACTCAGTGGCTCGATCCCGAGATGTCTGGTTGAAGTAAAGTTTAATCATCTACCTGGCCCTGTTGCCTGTTCACGCTTACTTGTTGAATTAGAAAGGTCATGGAAAGCTAAAATGTTGGCACAGTAGGCCAGACTACTCTGTGACACTCACCAGTTCTTCTTCTCCTTGTGAACGACGCTGACCAGGACGTGCTCTCCGCCTCGTTCCATCTGCTCCCCAGCTGAGTCTCTGCACACCAGGGTGAAGTGGCCCTGCTGACCCTCCCTGCCCCTCTGTAGACCTGTGACCAGGGGGGGTTAGAGGTTAGAGGTCGTAATGAAGCGCTGACAAACATGCAAACACACATATGCAGTACATACGTCAATGCACGATGTCGATTTGTGTGCATGCATGGACAAAGATTGACACACACACAAAAAACTATTTAAAAACACAAAACACACAAGCAACTGACACATGTGAAGGCAGGGAAATCTCTTTTTACACAACATGCACACACTTTGCAAACACTCAAACAAGAGGCAGACAGACGGTCACACACATAAACCTAGAAAGACAGATGGACGTGTCTCTACTAGTTTTACAAGCGATCCTGCACAGGCACATCACATTAAAAAAGAGGCACTGCATCATTCAGACACACCATCGAATTGAGACACTTGGACATTTGTCTTGTGCCCCTAAAGACAACACTCTCTCACACACACACACACACACACACACACACACCATCTCGCCCACAAAACAACCCCCTACTGAGTGCTTACGTAAGCCACTTTCCCCCTAAACATATGGTGGTTGCAGTCAGTTTAAGCGTGACTCCAGGCACAGCCGGGCTTCAGTGCTGCTGACCAGAGTTTTATCAAAACCTCACATCATTATTTAGTGTTTCATTAATTTGGCCTGACGATATTCATCAGCTGTTGTTGCCATGTTAAAGCCAACATCATTTGTGTTCATATCAATGATTTATGTAGCTTAGCATTTTCTTGTCAGACTCTATTAGCCACTCAATAACTAATGATCCTACACGGTGTGTAGTCTGATATTATTCAGTGTTTTCCAGTAGCTGCAGGGGGATCTGTTTGGACGCTGTTGGAGTTGCTACTGTTGCTAATGAAACTACTTCTACTAATTCTCTTTCTACTCCGTTTATTCCTACTACAATATTCATATTACTACAAATATTACTCTTACTCTTCTTACTGAAGCTATTGCTGCTACTACCGCACCATTTCCATAATAATAAACTTCATAATAATAAACTTTTCACTTTCCAAAACAGAATTACGAAGTGGTTTATGTGGTTGAACCAGGATTAAAACATTTCAGCTTTCAACAGAAATGAGGCAAAAAAGAAAAGAAGTAATCAGACAATTTAAAATAATACAAAAATAAAATGGAATAAAATACTCATAAGATAAAAACATTAAAAACAACAATAAGAATAATCATAAAACAGATAAGACATGTTATTTTTTAATAACATGTCTGTTATTTAATTTTTTAACAAGATTTTAATGTCATGTAAATCAGCCATTCTCAACCAGTGGGCTGTGGCCCAATAGTGGGCCACAGAGCGCCATCTAGTGGGCTGTGGAGGCAGTGGTACTGCCAAATGGTTAGATTAAAATTTTAAAAAAAAAACATTTTTTTGGTAATTTACAAAGCTAACTTTTTTTTTTTATATCTAAATGTGCTCAATGATTCACATAAATAAAAAAGGTCAAATTAAAATGCATCATTTTAATGACCTGTTACGTTTGAATGTCACCAGCCAATCACGACACATCATCAGGTAGAGACACTTGTTTTGCTGCTGTTAGCTAGCTAACGTTCCCTCAGATGCAGTGACACAAAAATGGATCGGTTTTTGAAACGAAAAAGTGGTGTGGGAGACAACCCCACGCCTGTAAAAAGCTCCAAAGCGTGTGGGGAGGAAATTAACAAACTTTCGGGGGCGGGTTTATTGGCTTTCTTTATATCACTCTCATGTCTGTGTTAAGTACAGAACTGTTAGGACGAGGAAAATTACACCTTTATTATTGTAATTGGTACATGCCGTCTGCTGACCTCATATCATTCCTGCATTGCTTCGCCCACCTTCAACCTGAGGACCTGGGTGGGTGTCGAGGGCTTGACAACTTTTACATATAAAAGGAGGATTCTTCTTTTACATTCTTGCTATTTTTACTCAAATCTTACCACTGCCATCGCTAAAAATCTCCTTCTGTTGCTACTACAGTTACTATCATTTGCACCACTAGTTCTATTACTACTATCACTGCTGCTACTAATGACTGTGAATTAACTGTGAATGTATGTATGTGTGTGTGCTTGCTTATCCCAGCAGCTGTCACCATTACAGACGCAGCTGTTCTGGCACCACATTACACCTGTGCTCAACAGCCTCGTGGTCCAAGTCCAGCACTTCAAACCCTCCTGTCACACAGAGAGGGGATCATCGTCAGTAAGCCTGTGTGATTCCTGCTTTCTAACAGTCAACACAGAAATCTTGTCCCCTTATCTGCCCCCTCAAATGAAAGAAGGAACGAGGTAGAAAGAGCTGGTTTAGCAGATGTAGTGATACTGCGGGTTTCTAGAGCCCAATCCCACATAAAAAAAGAGAAGCCTTAACCACACATATTAAAAAAAAGTCAATATGAAAAGGAACGGTGGATAAATGGAAAGGTCACGCGCTTGGCAAAGTGCTTTATATGGCACACAGTCTAATATAGACACCTAAGCAAGCACCCAAACAGACGCCTGACAAAACACGGACTGACCTTTTGGCAAACATTACAACAATACACTCCGACACCTGGAGGACTCAGCATAGACGTCTTTATTTGCTGAGGTTTTCCGTTCACAACGCAGGTAAACATGACCTAAAGCTAAACCTTTCATAGAGACAAGCTGCTACAACTCTCTGCTGGCAGTGTGTGTGTGTGTGTGTGTGTGTGTGTGTGTGTGTGTGTGTGGTGTGACTTGTGGAGGCACAACAGAGGATGATTACAACACTCTCGTGTGACGATATCACTATATTTCTACGTGCTCTTGTGAGTAATTTCGTAGAGCTGCAACTTTCATTATCAATGAATCTACAAATTATTCCTTTTTTCTTTAATAATCAAGTTATCGTTCAGGCTATAAAATGTCAGAAAAAGAGTGTTAATGCCCATCACAGTTTCCTACAGCCGAAGGTTACGTCTTCAAAATCCCAGAGATATTCAATTTACAGCAATATAAAACAAGAGTAAAGCAGCAGATCCACACATTTGAGAAGCTGCCTGGAACTAGAAAATGTTTGGCAGTTTTACTTGAAAAATAACTGATTGCCTTTCTGCTAACTGACTTAGTATTACAGCACTATATCATCTCATTGTGTCATCTGTTTTTTTGCACTCTAAATGTGGGTTATCACTGTTGCGTTTTCCCCTTTATTGAGTGATAATTTAGACAGACTGTCGAGAGAGAAAGGAGAACCTTAGTATATACTTAATTCTATATAATTCCTCTTATATAATTGTTTTTTGGGTGTGTGAATTAACTGTATGTTGCAGGACTGGCAACATAAATTGTCATTCTACAGAAAATAAGTGCAGGAGCAGGAGTTTACCTGTCAAACTTCACCTTGCTTAAGCTGGTCATGTTGCCCACTGAGGGAGTGTGTGTGTGATTTGGTGTGTGTTTTTCTTCCATTATGAAACCCTGGAGACGTTGAACTACATGACTACATGTTGAACTACAATATCACTCGTAAGTCTTTCCTTCCCTGCTGTGTGTGTGTGTGTGTGTGTGTTATGTTTGGTTGCATCTCCTCACTGCACTTCCTTCAGGCCTGTTGAGTCTCCTCAGCATTCCTTCAGTCCCTCAGTAATTTCTGTCTTTGAACCAAAGCACCCAGGAAGGTAACAATAGTCTTTAGCTACTCCAGTCTTCGCTGATGTCCCCTCCTCCCCCAAATCCTCACCCTATCCCCTCCACACCCCCACCCAGCCTGCCTGCAACTACTCCCACAGGGTGATCTCAGCCAAGCACTTAAACAAATAAAAGATTAGCAAAATAGGTGCTCTGGGTAACCAATGGATGAACAGCTTTTAAAAACATAAGGAAAACATGAGGAAAAGGGAGGAGATCAGCAATTTAAAGGATACGAATGGTGATATTCTATATGTTTCTGTCAACAAATCCCATGAAATCTCCAAAACCAACAAAGTGTTAGTCTGTCTACCGTGTCTGTGGAGCCCCAAGCCAACTGGTTCCTAGTCTAAATCTCTAAAACCGTTTTCATGTTTAAAAACCGCCTGGCACCGCACTTTTTAACAGATAACGAATTTGTTGGGACTATTTTCAGGCACGAATTACAGCACATTTGTTGCACTAGTGAATATTCAAGACTGTAACTTAAGTTACGTATGTAAGTTAAGTTACATAACTAATGTAGCTATTTCAACCCAAACCATGATCTTTTCCTAAACCTAACCAAGTAGTTTGGTGTTTGGACTCTATAGCACAGAGCAACAACAGGCTTTATTTGACTACACAGACAAAACTTATTAGTAGGATAAATTCATTGTTGGTTTTAGTCTTTTCATGGGATTTGTTGACAATAAGAAACATATAAAATAACAACCTGCTCTTTAAAGAAGTGGAAACTGATTTGGCATTAGGGGTGGCTTACCTTCCCCTTCGATGGTGCACTTGCTGAGGTCCACTGTCTTAGAGCTGATCACCCCGACCACCGGGTAGCCCTCTAACTCCCCCGCCGGCTCCCTGGGCATGAAGCTGATGCTGCTGCCGTCGTCGGGGGCCACGGTCGCCGGGTGGGGGTTGTAGCTGCTCTCTGCCAGGCTGGTCAGCCTCCTCAGGGTCACTCCTTTGGCGCTGAGGATCTCAGCGTCCGAGCCGCAGCTCAGCAGTCTCTCTGCAAACTCCACGCTGCATCCGACATCCAACAGAGCCTGCTGCAGCTGCGCCCTCTGCAGGTGGAGCTGGTTCCTGTTGGACGAAGACAGTGTGGACAACCAGCAGCATTTCCCATGTGCTCAATGAGAGATTTGTCTGCACTGTAAACCATGGTGGCCTGTTTATATATCTATTAAAGTGATATATGCTGTATCTTTTTCTGTGGAAATACAGGACGCCTAATGTTGCTTGAAACTTCAAACTAAGAGCAGGTGGTGTGGATTCAAAAACCATTCATTTCATGACCAAATTATTAGTTTTTCATTAATGTTCTGAAATAGCGATGCTCATAAGGTCTAGGCAACAAATTATACAACCAGCAACAGCTGATTTTTAAATTGAGCACTCTTCATCAGCGGATAGAGTTTGCTCAGTTGTCATGGACTCTATCTGCCGATGAAGACCCTGAGATGCACTTGAACGCTGCAGGAAAAGCGAGTGAGTGGGCCGTGAGCTAAGATTATGTTGTCAAATTTCAAACTCTCTTAGTTGGCAGTAAGTCAGCCTCTGTCTTGGACTCAAATTAAAACAGGCTTGTAGACATTAGACAATATATGACGAGACAACAAAATAACAACATCAATATCTGACTATGGAAACACAGTGCTCAGCTTCCTGGCTTTATCCTGTATGTATACCGGCACAAATTAATTCTGTAGTGATTCACCCAGATTATTGGAGTCCTGCACACTTGCCAGAAGGAAGAAGATTATTTTGTGGGCGGACAGTATCAGATGTGCCTTTGATCTTCTCAGCCGACCACCGATACAAAAGGTGGCTGGAGATAGTGAACGGGCAGAAAGGTTTTTTTTCACTCTCTATCTGCCGAAGAAGAAATTGATTTTTTTTTTCTTTCCTTCCTGCACGGGGGAGGTCAGAGGTCCGGAACAGCTACTGCAAAACAATCCTAGAACTGATGTGGACCCAGAATCAGTAAAAAAACAACAACCCAAATTTAGGGGCAGTCAGTCAATTTCAAACGAGAACCTTTACTCAGCACTAAGAGTGTGAGTAGAATAACTCTGTAGTCCTACTTAGAGGTCGTTTTTTGTCCTAATTTATCTTTTAGCAAGACTTCTTAATACTGTTTCGTACTTACTTCTAAAAATCTTATACTAATATTCATAATATTCCTTGGCCTGCTCCACAGGAACTGTGTTGGTTGTGCCATACGTACCTGCGTTGGACATGGAGCTCCTCCAGGCGATGCAGCAGAGACAGGCAGTGGGCTTCCACAGCGCTGGCGTAGCTTCGTGCAAACGCCCTCACCGCGTTCGCCGTTGCATCCACCCGTGCCTGCAAAGCCTCCTGGGATACTTCCACCTGCAACAGAGTGGAATGAAAGAATTCTGTTGTAAAATAAGATACGTGACATTTGACAAAAGTCAGATCATTTGTGTTACGACAGGTCTTGAGAAGGATTTTGTGTCTTCAAAACTTTTACAAGGAGGTGGTTTGTGAGTTATTATGTTATGTGGAATTACAGTTTATCATGAGTAGTGTTAAGCTAACCAACAACAGAGAGAGGCCAATGTTAAATCCATAGAAATGTGTTAAAATGTGGATATAGCGGTAGGTATTTTAAGGCTGTTATGGAGCCTGAAGTTGGGATTAAAACTTGCCACAATACTATCTGCATAAAATCCAAATTTGTGCAACGTGGAGCTTGGCTGGAGCTGAAAAGCAGGCACAACATACTTCGCTTTAAGTTTTATTAGCTTTTCAATACAACAGTAAATGTCAAAACAGACTCTGTTGCACCTTCTGCAGTGAGTCCTTCAGACGATCCAGGCGAGGTCGCAGGCGCACTGCGATCAGCTCTCGGATGCGGTCTCCATGGCGGTCGATAACATCCCGGGTGGGGCAGCAGCGGTGGTCGCGGTGCAGCGTGGCGGCACACTCCAGGCAGACGGGCAGGTCGCAGGGCTGACAGAAGAGCCGGAGCTCCTGGCCGGGGTGGAGGGAGCAGAGGACGGGGCGGCAGAGACGGCCGCGAGACTTCAGCTCCTCCAGACACTGAACAGAGTGAGAGGCTGTTCGCTTCTGCCGCCTGCAGACAGGCGAGAGGACAGATACAGATACATAAGGATCCAGTTCAGCCTCAGATGTGGTAAAAATATAGCTGGAGATCAGACGTTTGCCGCTAATGGCTGCAAGAGAAGAGAATACAACAGAACAGAACCTCACACATACTGTACCTGTGTTGGCACAAGACAGAACAGAATAGAATAGATCTGACCTCTGAGCTTGACAACAGACAATAATAAAGTAAAACAGAATGGAATACAATAAGAGCACAACCTTGTAAGTTTTTAGTGTGGCAGATCAAAGTAGAAGAGAAGAGAACCTGCCATTTTCCAGCAAAGATGCTGGTTTGAGCTTCTCAAATGTGAAGATTTGAAAGAGTCTTTGTCTTATGTGTAAACAATGTCACTGGATTTTGGACTGATGCTTGGAAAAAAAATTACTAATCGTGACGATGATCTGCAGCTTTCACTGGTGGTCAAAATAATAAAATAAAATAATAGTTGGGTGAGGCCTTACAATAGAACCTCGCCTAACTGTGAGCATCACAGCATAAGACAGGATGGAAGTATTCAGATCCTTTACTGAGGTAAAAGTACTAATACCACACTATGAAAATACTCCACTACAAGTAAAAGTCCTGCATTCAGAATCTTACTTAAGTAAAAGTATGTAAGTATTATGAATAAGTATCAAAAGTAAAAGTACTCATTCTGCAGAGAAATGGTCTCTGTCAGTGTTTTCCTGTTATATCTGATGTTTCTGGATTAATATTACTGCAGCATTAATGTGTATGTTGCATTTTACTGCTGTAGATGTTTAAGGAAGATAATTTTAACTAATTCATATGCTGTTGCCTGTTTGATCTACAGCAATGCATCATATTCTGTCACTGTCCTGTGAGAACCACATCTCTAAAAAGTAAGACAGCCCTGTTTTCAGCTAATCCAAGTTTTAAATATCTTATTTACACTTAATCCTTCAGTTTATCAGAAACACTCAAATTCAATTAGACCAAAAATACATTCACAGGACATGAAGGGTATTGTAATCTGAAAGGTAACTAGTAAATATAAATGTAGTGGAGTATAAAGTACAATATTTGCCTCTGAGATGTAGTAAAGTGGAAATACTCAAGCAAAGTAGGCTACAATGCCTTGAATTTGTACTTAAGTAGCACTACTTGAGTAAATGTAGGCTACTTAGTTACTTTCCACCACTGGACCTTGACAGCAGAAGGCAATAGAACAGAATAGAACAGAATAGAACAGAATAGAACGGACTCTACCTGTGCGCCTGGCAGCAGAACTCGCACAGGTTGACGCAGCAGACCTCGCAGCGGCTCTCGGCGCCTCCTTCGCCGCACAGGTCGCACCCCAGCGGGCCGTCCGTCACCAGGGTCTCCAGGAATACTTCGTCCAGCGCCAGGTGGTCGGTGCTCAGCCCTCCAGGTCCAGACGGAGGGATGTCCACCTCGGAGTCGCAGTCGGGACAGAGCACCGTGACTGTGACGGCGGCTCGGTCCTCCTCCACCGCTTCGCCTCTGCGCTCAGACACCGAGAACGGCTCCAGCTGGCCGATACAGTCGGAGCAGAAGGTGTGCAGACATGGGAGGATTTTAGGGTCCCGGTACAAGCTTTTACACGCTCTACAAACCGCTCTCGGGTTCACCACGATTCCGTTATGTTCACGTTCCGAGCGTAACGTTGGCTGTTCCGCGTTTTCGTTCTGTTCAGACTGCGACATTGTCTGTTTTTGGTGACTTGTGGTGCCAGAAACGAACCCGTGAACACCACCCTGACACCCACCGAGCTCCACCAACCTGTCCCAACTGAAGGAAAACGTCTCTCCGACCTTTCTTCTGGATAATAAACACTCACCTTCAGTTTTCTGCACTGTGATAACAAAACATATTTTAATTTCACCTCCCTGATTAAAACCCCACTTTCCTTCGGGAGAAGTAGGCTGCGTTCAGGGCTCCATGGGAAACATGACACCTCACTCACTACCGGACCAATAGGAAGCTTCTCATGGACTATCAGGGGTGGTCCAAAGACTTTCCAGGACTCTTTAATACCAGTCTGGGACTCTGACTGTCCCCATCTACTGGCAGGACAGAACAACATGTTTTCAGTAGGACGGATGGACAGATTTCTGTTGTGATTATCATGGGAACACGCCATAGTTCACTGGATCTTTGTTTACCACACAGCTGCTCGATGTCAGAAATGATCTCTTACTTTTTATACGTTTTTTTAAGGCTGCATTATGTCCTGTGACATGCCAAACTTTGAAACAAATCCACCCATTTCAGAACTACAATTCATTGTATTAATTAATTAACTCAGTTTTACAAAAAAAAATGGTAGGGAACTAATTTGATAAGATCATTATATATGCTGACATTTAATATATAGTTTCATTTTCTGCAGTTTCTCCACAAGGACGGTGGTTCATCCTATTTTATGTTGTGCAGAAAGACAAATAAAAATAAAAAACAACTCAAACTAATTGGAATTTAGAAACGTTTACTGACAAATATATGACATATACAACATGACACATACCAGAGTTAAATGCTGTTACACGGCAACAACACCCACTGTAATAAATAAAAAAACCAAATAACATAATTATCTTCAGAAATGACTGCTTTTATGTACTTTGAATCATTACTGCTGTCAAATTCAGAAAAAAAAAATCCTGTCACTGAATGCAACGCATGCACACACAAAGAGATTCACACCCAGGTGGAGAGTGTGTGTGTGTGTGTGTGTGTGATTAGGTGAGATAATAGATGCAGAGGACACTGGTCATAATGATCAGGTAAGTTGATGCCAGCAGAGGTGATGCATCATTGTAGGTGAAGTACGTGTCCACCGAAACAACAGAGCCTGGAAAATATGAAAGGAGATTCAGATGTTTTTGTTATTTTTTTGGCTAATGTAATACAATCTGTTTTGCTTTATTTTTTTATATATATATTTTTTTATTTTATTTACATTTTTGTTAAGATTTTCTGTTTCGTTTGGATTTTGAACTTTGTGCACTACGACAAAAAAAGGTCTGTTTTTATCTGTTTATATCAGTGAATATATTTATACTTCATATATAGCAATGTCTGCTAGATGTCAGTTAAATTAAAGGAGTTTTCCACCAATTCAGTTGAATCAGTTGCACTTCCATGTTGAGCCACTTTTCAGAGACACATTTATAAAAAAGGCTCAGAATCAAAGAGACATTTTGACTTTTAGTCCCTGTATAAATCCTACATTTCCCAAAATGCAACTCAATAGTGTCTTTGATTATGCCCTCCCTGCCTGGTAAATGCCTGTGTCTTTAAAACTCCACACTCAAGTTTGTAAAACCGGCTTTGTGTCAAAAAATCTGAGATAACAAACCTGAAAATAACCTTTTACGATGTGTGTTATTTTCTCAGACTTTAGAAAGCTCCTTCAGAAGACATTATACAACAGTTTTCACAGGCTGATTGGTACCGTGTGATGAGCAAACTGAACTTTGTGTGTAAAATCAGTGAGGTGCCCTTTTCTCTAGCATACCCTGGTTTGGCTTTTGCCAGTAACCAGCATGCCAGTTCATGACATTTTGAGATTCACTGATATCTTTGCGAAAACGTGCATGAAGTAATTACACAAGAGTACCTGCAGTTGCCTTAGAGACGGCGGCCACAAGGTTATTTTCAATCTTGCAGGTGTAGGTGACGCTGACATTGACTGAGGTCAGCATGCTGACTACACTGAATATCCCTGCAGAGTTCTCTGTGAAGCTCGTGCTTCCGTTCAGGACGTTCCCATCAGGGCCCGACCACGTCACGTCCGGTTTAGGGAACCACCTGCTCGCCTCAGCAGCCAGGATGCCATTTGAGAATTTAAATGTGGGGGCTGAAAAGGCTGAGACAATAAAAAAGTGGTAAGCAAAAATCATGAATCCATGCAGCAATGTGAATTTTTCAAAGCCAACTTCAGTCAGTAGTCACAGTGTTTACTAATCTTTACTAATTTTGGGGTCTAAATGACTGAATAGTTACTAAATGTTTTGGAATTGGTCCAGTAGATCGCCTCCGCGAACGTGCTGCAATGGCTGCAACGTGATCCTTTGGTAATCCCTTGTTTTTGCCACTGACAGGCTCAGACTGTTATTCTAAGTGTCTGACAACATCCCTGCAGAGACAGACTTTAGTTAAAGAGTAAGATCGTTTTGTCTTCCTGCAACAACTTTCAGAGCAAGACTTTTCATTGAACGAGACTTTCTGTTTCGGGTTAAATAAAAAGGATCTTACTCTTGTGTCTTGCAGCCATTGCCAGATGCCAACAGAGGCGATCTACTGGACCAATTTTGGTAAGTATTAGTCATTTAGACCCCATAATGTGTAAAATAAATAAAATAAATAGGGCCCAGGTTTAAAAATACTGGAGTTTCCCTTTAAGTGGAAGGTGTAACAGTTAAAGAGAAGAGCAGGCCTCAGCCAGTGTTTCAGCTGAGTGGACTACAATGTTCTCTATAACTCCTCCTGTGAGCACCCATAAGTGGAGGCTGCTGTATAAACAGATAATGACAACATGTTTTAATGACAACATAGTAAAACACAGTTTAGTAATAATATGAATATCTTCATTGGAGACGTTTTAAATGAACAAATACTTGCACATCAATAAATACAATTTAAAAAATGGCCTTATATCTGCTTGTCTAGCTTATTTAACTACATTATAGTGTGTTATGAACCATTTATCAAATGTTTACATACGGATTATGAATGCTAAATAGGGTTGGTTAAGGTAAGGTGTTCTCAGAGAGATTCATCTTCGGAGCAAACACACAGTGAAACTGGAAAGACGAGTCATCCTACCTGCAGTTCTGAGGTGAATGTTGACCTTCCCTCCTGCATCAGAGGAGCTGATGCTGCAGGTGTACTGCCCCTCGTCGCTGCTCCTCACAGCCCTCAGCAGCAGAGAGGCGTTCCCTGCGACCAAAGCGTCCGGGAAGAGCTGAGTCCTCTGTTTGAACTCTGAGTTCTGGTCCCCAAGATCCGGAACTCCGTTCGCATACTTGTAAACAAGTCCGCTCAGGCCCTTCTTCTCCCAGGTGACCGACACTTGTCTGAATGTGGCTTGTTGGACTGCTGTGTTAAGATAGCAGCTGAGAAGCAGGTCCTCGCCGAGGTTGCCAATGGGCACTGTGTTGGTGCTCGTCACCTCGGACAAGGAGTCTGTGGGACGAGGACACAGGCACAGACAGAGAATATATCCTGGTTATTAGTTTTAACAATGGGGGTTATGTTATTTCAGCCTTATTTGTTTGTCTGTGAGATTCAATATATTTGATTAATAGCAAAGTTTAGTGGCAAGTGATTGGTTTTTGGTGCAAATCTAAGATTTTTTAAAAGGATTTCTTAAAGGATAGGTTCACATTTCTTCAAATCTCACATGGCGATAGAGTTATCGGTCACTGTAATTGATCCTCCATACTCCATACTGGCTGTGAGGAGAGATCCCTTCCCAAAGTGATTCTGATGTAAGAGACGGGGGACAAAATAACAACAAGGAAACACAGCTGAGCTAAAACGGCCATAACTATGAAAGATACAGATTTTAATTTGACTAACTGAGACAGCTGAAGCTTTGGAATACATTGGATTTTGTCCCTTATCTCTTACGTTGGATTCACATTAGGAAGGGTCTCTTCATGGCTAATATGGAAAACCAATAACACCTTTAATACACATAAGGACAAATGAGTATTGTATCAAAACAATATGAAAAATGTGGACCTTTCCTTCAACCATGTCATTTTCTCATCAACTACTACACTTAGCAACTACTTAATTAGAAACTATATCTGAAACATGTCTCCCATGATTGTCATTGACTGTATTCTGATGCAGATCTGTGCAGCCGTAGTTGAAGTATGAGCTCTGAGTGTTTTCTAGCTGTTACTTTAATGTAGGAAAAGGTGCCTGTTGGTGTTTAACTTGCTCTCCAAGAGGCACACACATCCTGAAATTCTTTGCAGGTGCTGAGTAGCAAATATCTACACCGACAGATTATAAAATACACCAACGGTGCTTGTTCATCCCCAAATCCACTACATTAATCCACTACTGTCCACTATACTAATGAAACGGCGAAAGTCTCCCAGTCTTTAGTCGCAGGCAGCTCAGGGCGATGACTTCAAGGCAGAGGGTCGGCTGACAGACTACGTAATCAGTACGCTTTGACAGGAAGCGAAAAACACGCGTCTGTCACATCCCAAACCGGTGACGATCCCACTGGCTTTGTAATGCAGAACGAACGCAGTTAAGTGCGCATGTGCGGAACATTTCCTTTTCAGCGGTTTCCGTAGTGTAGTGGTTATCACGTTCGCCTCACACGCGAAAGGTCCCCGGTTCGAAACCGGGCGGAAACATAATTCTTTGTTTACTAGGAGTTACATTGCTTTTGCTAAGCTCACGTGTTTATCTAAAGCGACTTAGAAGGAGGACATTCAACCCACAAATTGCAAGTACATCGTCTTCATGAGTAAGACCGTTAACCAAACCACAAAACGTTGGCATTCATGTCTACATTGAATAAAAAGAAGAAGTGGGAAGGAACAAGCCATGTGTAGTTATTTTTTCATCTTCCTTACACAAAAGTTCACAGAAAAGTTCACAAAAGATGGACATTCAGCTACACATTCAAATGCACTTAGAACATGACACATAAAACTAAGCACATACAGATGGTTGGTGGTGTGTTGTCAGCCACAAGAATGACCTGCTTTTTACTTTAGACTAACACAGCATGTGCTGAACACGCCCATGTACCCCCTCAGGCCTGGCAGAGATATGATAATGATAACAGGATCTCACAAGGATCCGTGGGTCTTACTTGTGAAGGCCAAGGACAAGATGAGGATGATGGCGGCCGAGAATAAGACGATGAGGAAAATCATGCTACACGCAAAGAGAAACACAAACACAGGACAGTGTAAGGACACACACACACACTGTAGGATTTAGGGGTAAAATCAACTTGCAGATCAACTTCACAGCAACCAAGACACAAAGTTCCTCCTGCTGTAGAAATCTGTAGACACCCAGCAGGTGGAGGAAGTACGCATTCATCATTTACTTAAATAAAAGTATCAATACAACAATCTGAAAACACTCCTTTAGTACAGGCTTTGCAGAAGAAAAGTACAGAAGTATTATCAGCATAATGTACTTAAAAGTCTCAAAAGTAAATGTAGCTAGTTTTAACTACTTTGTATGAAGTTTAGTAGTTGAGTCATGTGGTTCCCAACCTAGGGGAAGATAAATCTGTGGGGTCGTGAGGTGATTCATGAAGAGGACGAATAAATGTGTTCTGCTAAAGAAATTCGTATTCTTACTTTGGACTTTTCTCTAATCTTTGCCTTTTTTTGTTATATATGTATATGTATGTATTGGATAATTTTACCTCATTGGGTCTCAAACTGTTATTTAAATGAAACTTGTCTTAGAAGTCTAGAAGGGAAATGTCTCTTTGTTGAAACAGCTAACAACTCAAAGACATTTGAAATGTGACAAGGGGCCCATGCTAAACATTGCTTTTGTGTTAAATCTGAAAAGTAACCAGTAACTATAGCTGTCAAATAAAGTGCAGAAAAAAGTAGAATATTTCCCTCTGAAATGAAAATGTAGTGTAGTAGAAGTAGAAAGTAGCATAAGATGGAAATACTCAAGAAAAGTAACTCATAACTGCACTTAATCCCAATTCCTATACTTAGTTACTTTCCACCGCTGTAGACGCCTGAATGTCTTCACAATTTAAACACCGTCACTAGAGACACACATTCAAACCTTATGGCCGCACCTGTAGAAGATGATCTGCCCGAAGGAAGCCATGGCTGCTGACAAAAACCTGTTGAGAAGAGCAAACGATTCGATCCCGTGGCTTAAGTCAAAGTCAAAGGTCCAGTCATTGCTCTTCCAAAATATCCTCCATTCGTCCAGAAATAATTTACACACATACTTTACTGCCAAACAGACTTCCTCAGACTACTTCCACAGAACGACAGCCTGCTGTTCTGCACAATTTGCCTCCACACACAGCACTATAAACACAACTCCATGAGTAAATATTACCTTTAAGGCGTGTGCTTCATACTTGTTGACATGTCGTCCTTAACCTTATCAAGATAAAGGTGCCTGGTACGAATTCACAAGAGAAATTGGCTCTAATTCAGCTGCTTGTTTCCCCAGAATTACATTTTGTATGTTTGATATACTGTAAAAAAAAAAAAAAAAAAGTGATGTTTGTAGTGCAAACTTTACTGTAACTATAAAATAGGTTAGGTTATTTATGTGACTATAGCATATAGTATTGGCTGCATTTTGTGAGGATAATCAGTATACGTAAAGGCAAAAGAATGACAAGTATGCTGGGTTTAATCAAGGTGGAGTAAATTTCATTGTGTCAAGGTGGAAAAGCCTCAGAAACAGCATGCATTTGACAGTTGAACTCTTAATTGAAACCCAAAATGGTGACATTCATTTAAGGTTAGCAGCTTTTTTTTGTGGTGAATAAAAATACATGTCTTAAACAGTTATAGAAAAGTACATGACTAAAAAAAAAACATGTAAAACAAAAGCATCATGTCAGGTTTCTCAGTCTGTTTTCTGTATGCTAACATGTGTTAGCGACGTTACGTTAGCGAACGATCCGATTCTTTTCCACGACTCTTTGGTACGAACGAAGGGAACCGAGTCGTACTTGGTGAGAACTGTTGCTTTTATCGTTGGGCCCAAATTTCACTGCCTGCCCTAAATCCCCTCCCCTTTACGTGAAGCAGCCAGTCACAGCGTTGCATGCAGCTTTATTTACATTATTAACACATTTCATACAGAGGGTAAATTCAAAGTAGTAAAATTCCCTGACAAAATAGAGGGATATGGTGTCACCTTGTGTAATGCTGACAGTGCAGATCATTGACATTAGGTCTGGCAATACAAGTTATTCAGTGCTGCTAAACCTGTCCACTCCAAATTAAATTATGTTGGTGGCATGTCTAAGTTTGAATCTGATCCAGATCTTACCCTATCATTAGTTATTATTTTGCAGATAAACCCAGTAACCCCCGCCCCCTTAGAAAAAAAGAAGAAAGAACGATGAAGCGTAATTTTGCTCCCTTCAAAGAGCCGTAATTCCCGTCAATAATCTGTGTAGGCTGACGACCAGTATCTGATATTTCAAAAAAGGCCATTAGCTCTAACCCTATTGTGTTCAATCCCCTTAGATAACATTAGCTGTAGTTTATTTCATGCAGAGATGTCATGGTAAATTATTACCATTATATATGAAATAAATTATTTTAAACTATGCTCAACTCGAGGGTTTAGTACAATCTGGTTTGACTGCAGACACACTGACAATGTACCTGGAGAGAAATGAGACAAACACCATCATCATGGGAAAGCACAAAGAAGCGACAGACGCCTTTCATGACCGCTGGAAAAATTCCTGCCACCCTCAAAGTCTGCACGTGACAGATATGTGACATATATAATACAACCATGTGAAAAAAATAAGAAGTAATATTTATTTCAGTTTCACATGAGAAAATTTTTTATGCAACACTTATTTCCAGTAAAGAAGTGGACTGTGACATTTAGCAGTGCTTATGGCTATACATCTATAGAAACCGTTAAACCCTTTAAATCACATAAAGTGCATCGTTTCTGCTGCTTGCTTTGTAGCACAGTGACATCTAATGTTGCGACAGTGTGCAACAGTGAAATCATTCTCAGTTAGATGTGTGACACAATGAATCAAGAACTTCTTTTTAAAATAAATACCGGACGCAGCATTGCAAAACAAATCCTTTCATTTAATTTTGAGCTCAGATTTACATAAAACCTGCTTGAATCCAGACCATTTTTCCATTCATTATATATTAAATTGTAAGTTTTAAGTAAAAACAATTACGTCAATTATGTTACTGTAAGGTGCACTGCACATGCCAATCAAATTCATTCATTATTCTCCGCATCACACATTGTTGAAAGAAAAGTACCAGTTTTGGAGAACAATTGAGTGTTTTATAGAACAGCAAAAGCAGAGTAGAAACCATACAGATAAGAAACATGTTGTAAGTGATTCTGATGTAAGAGATGTTACAAAAAAGATATTAAAGAAGAACCACAACAACAGAACGACTATAACCAGTTCTCATCTGACATTGGCAGAACAATCTAGCGTGGTTGTGTTGAAGATTATATTCTAGCATCAGTTGTACAACACACTGATGCATGTGTGTGTCATTTACTGTTGTGTATAATTTTATATTATGTGTCTTGTCCTTCTTTAATACGGCTTTGCTGCCACGCCAGAAAAAGAAAAACGGATCAGTATCATCTTGTTACGGAAGCCGAGAACAGCCGTGCTTGCAATTTTTCTTTTGAATTCTATTATCTCGAGATCACAAGTTAATTATTTCGTTCTCTCGAGATAACAAATCTCATTTTCTCGGCATGGCACTCCTGATCTCTGATAAACATTATAAGCAGGCTAAAAAGAGGAAACAACCTTTTGTTTTCTCGAGATAACGGAATAATTAGGTCTGCATTAAAAAAAAAAAAATTGCAAGCACGGCCGTTCTTATAAAGTGTAAAGTGTATTGGTATAACAAGATATTTTCACATTATAATAAGATATTTTCACGTTATTATGACATACAAACTTATCATGTCATAACAAAAAACGTTTCTCTACTATTTTTATACTATATTATATTATATACTATATATATATTATATTATTTCTATACTATTTTTCTTGTTATAATGTGAAAAACATCTTGTTATAACAATAAACTTTTCACTTTACTGATCCGTTTTTCTTTTTCTAGCATGGCACCAATACTCTTCCGTACTTTGGTGTTGTTCCTTTATTGTGTGTATGTTTTAACTTTGACCTGCAGGTGAATAAATGACAACATTTATGTTTAAAGGAATATTTTGGGAAACACACCTATATGCTTTCCTTTTGAGGGTTAGATGACAAAGTTGATACCACTCTTATGTCTGTGCATTAAGTATGGAGCTGGAGCCGGGAGGCGGTTAGCTTAGCTTAGCATAAAGACTGGAAGCAGAGGGGAAAAGTGTATTTCCCAAAACTATTCCTTTAGTATTGTACATGGTACATTACAAAAAATAAAATGAAATGATATAAATTATGGATACTATCACCCATGATACTTTACTTCTTCTTAAACCATTTTGATCCCCAGCTGGAAATAAATTGCAAAAATGATTGGTGGTCAAAATGAGGATCTTTTTGCTTTCTATGCACTAGGAAATTTGTCCGGGAAAATCCTCTTTAGCTGTTTGAAGTGAAGTGAAAGACGACGGTACCATCATTGTGAAAGCGCTGGCACATTGTGGTTAAGAATTGTGTCACAATTATAGACATAAATCTATCTGGACCCAATCAATCTGTTCATGTGGCTGACACCTTTTCACTCAGCCTGTTTGAACAACATCTTCTGAGAGGGAGAAAAAGAAGATAATTCAACTGTAGCAGTTCTTGCAACAGAATATCTTAAACTTAAACCCTTTATTTTTTCTCTCTGATACTGTTTTCAGCCAGCATGAGTCACTTTGGTCATGATGTTCCTCAAAGACTTGTCAAATTAATAACAAATGCTGTGAGTACATTTCTGCTGATAGTAATCTTCTACATTCTGCAGTACATATTTGATATGGATTTTATATGCTCGTGCAGACCAGGTGTACATGTAAATGGTGTAGTGTACTTGGCTGTCCCTCCTGTGATCCTCACCTGGATTGTCTACATCACCGAGCCTTTCCACCAAAGGAGGATTTTTTCCAGCTGCCAATGTCTTTGTTCCAACAACCTTTGCAGCATTTTCTTAAAGTTGGTGATCAACTATCTCACCATGAGCTTTGTATGGGTCGCCACTGTTCTGTTTGATGGAGACTGGTACGTTTGCCTGAGGACAAACCTCAACGCCTCTCAGACTGGAATTCCTTGCAAAGCAAATCTGACCTACGAGGAGTACCGCATCAAAGCCGATTATAAGACTGAGTCACTTGTAAGTAATGAAACACAGCAATCAAATATGCTAAATTACAAATGCATTTTTTAATAGATTTTGTCATATATTATATTTACACGATGCAGAACACTGTATCCAACCAAGGACTTAATGTACTTGCTGGCTTTTAAAGAACTTTAATGTTACGTTATCAATTATTTTGTATTATTTGTAAGAGTAGCTGTCAGCCTTTCAGTTGGTTAATTTCTAAGAAGACTGTTAACCTACTGTTGCAATAGCCAATAGTAGTAACTAGTAACATTAAATCTTTAGTCCAATTAAAGAAGCAGCACTGTTTTTCAAGTTGCGTTCAGTATTAGGAATAATGATTGATAAGCATGAATTATGGACCAGAAGAAGTTAAACCTAATTTCTCTTTTTAATTTTAGAACTTTATTTTTCGCTTTTTGATTTAACAACATGTACAAGAGACATGCCAATCAATACATATGACACACAAATCTATCACAACCAAACAAACAACAACGGTACATCTCTGGCAGCTGGAATAACTGTTAACTGTAACAATAATAATGATAAAAAGAAAATGTAGCAGGGAAAATTAATAATTGGTGGGTGGTTTGCTAATGTTATTTTGTAATATTTCTTCATATTTTTATTGCAAACGTTTCCTTTTTTATTTGCTTTTATTTTATTTTTTCCTCTACTATGCTTTTTTATGCCAGTACACCAAAGCAAATTCCTTGTGTGTGAAAGCCTACTTGGCAATAAACCCGATTCTGATTCTGTTGACAGGCCACTGTCAATCAAATCACCCACACAGCTCTAAAGAAGCAGATTAGCTGAGTTAAACTCTCAATAAATAATAGCTAAGGATGTTTTCTTCAAAACTTTAACTTTGATTGTTGCACTTAAAGTTATTAGTTATTACCTTTTCATGGGCTTTAAGAAGTCCTCATAGTACCTAACTGACTAAATGACAAAATAGCGTGTTTGTCATTGCCAAGGAGAAACTGAGTTGACTGACTTTTTTTGTCATGTTGGCAGCAATAGGCTGCCGGAGGAAAAGGGAAGCCCGTCTCTAGCTTGGACTGAGCCAGGCTAGTGGTTTTCCTGTTTTACAGTCTTTCTGCTAAGCTAAGCTAACCGGCCAATTCCTTTATGGTTGGGTATGGTTAATGTAGGGCAACTAAAACAGCTTGAGGAAAGACTACTTCCCCCAAGAGACGGGATAGAAGCCTGATTTTAGTGCCAAAGTCAAATACTTGTACACTCAACCACCACGCAAACCTCCACCTACTTACTTTTTATTGGGCGATAAGATCATCACAATACTTCCTGCTTGAACACAATCATTAATTAGTTATGCTAGTTAAGAAGAAAAGAGAGAATGAAAGGTTGTTAAATGTGACTGCTGAAGGTGCTAACGGTGTCTAATATTATTCACTGTTCCAACTGCCTTTTCAACAGCACAAAAGTACTTTATGTATGGCTGGTGCTGGATCTCCAGTGCTGAATATTCTGTAATGGTATAAGCTTGACTGAAACCACAAAACAAATCTTGTGCTTTATGTTCCTTGAACTACTAAATAAATCTCTATTAAAGTTAACTTTTTTTTTTCTTTTCCAGGACATTGGCTTTGGTGTAATCTGTGTTCTTCTACTTGTTTGGAGCGCTGGTGGAAGCATAGGAGCCTTTTGTTTCAGAAAGAAGACATGGAAAAGGGGCAGCTGGTCCAAAATGGAGCTGTTGTGCCCTCCTTACTACAGAGCAGTTTATGAAGATCTTCTGGAAGAGCAAGTGAGTAGCCATTTGAAAGACGAGCTAACAAAAATAGCAACAGAAAGAGCAAAAGCAATCTGTAAGCCCTTTATTCGAGCTGTTGGGGATCAGGAGCAACCATTTGCATGTGACAGCAACGACAATGTCAGCAACAAAGCTTTGGAAGCCTGGAAAAAAATGTCAGCCTCAGATTTCTACTTGACGGAACATGAGATGTAAGAGGACACGGAGCAGAGATGTTAACACGGGAACCTTCAACAGGGAGGATGGACTCAAGAGCAAGAAGTGTTCTTACTGAAAACTTTATTCATCCTGGACAGTTTCACAAAAAAGAAGTAACAAAACTTCTTTAGGCGGTTTAATGATATAATTATAAATAATTTTCCTAATTATCAGCTGAGCCATGATTTGTAGGTAAAGGGGCATTCCTGGTGTCTCTTCCCTCTCTCTAGTCTACAATCCAAAAATGTATTTACAAACTTTTAATCTCTAATAATTATGCACCAATCCTAAACCATTTTTCCTCACAGATCCATCTCAGACTGGTGCTACAAGACAAATCATTCAAGTTGTTTTCATCCCCTCCAGTTATGATATGGGCACAGTCCTCTTGCCCGAGCGTTTGATATCCACCACCATTATCAGGCTGTCCCTTCCGCCAGTTCTTACTCAGTCTACAAACAAGACAATAATGACATGAACACAGTCTATTATTCACCAGAAAATGCTACCAAGACTTAAACAGTGTGTGCTGGTGTATTTTTAAAACGCATTCATCAGTATTTTTCACAATGGATCAAATAACACAGTGACGACCCACAGAGAACGATCACCCAACTCTGCTCTACAGAGTGTGTTAGCATGATTTAGCTCATTGTTTCCGGCCGGTGTTCAGCTAAAACAAACCCCGGTAAACCCACTGTACACTACCTGCCCAGCACCCATAACAGCAGACAAAGTCAGCGACTAGCTGGTGGAAGATTTAGTTAAATTTAAGTACAATTTAAGTGAACATTTAAATTCATTAGGTGGAAACAAACACAACCCCAAATGAGTGCTGAAGTTTCTGAACTGTCTGCCAACATGTTCTCCATACCAGCTCTCTAAAGTGATATGTCAGTGTTGTGTTTTCAGCTTGTGACGCTGCCCCCAAGTGGCCAAAAATCAATCAATCAATAGATAAAACAAATGAAATAAATACATACACAAATGTTCCTCTTCAAGGTAAACCATTACGGACTACTGGACCAACATTTTCCACATGTTTTAATATTTGTGCACAAATATAAATACACAGAAACTAAATCCTGTTTTTTTCTTCTTCTTTAAAAATAACATTTTTAAAGGAGTCTTAAAAGTTACCAAACTAGTGACACTCCTGCTAAATTGGCAACACTTTAAGTGTGATCTACTGGCGTGTCTTGAAACTGCTGTGCATTTGTATTTTAACAATGTGTGTCAGCCATTATGGTCAGGAAGAAATTACAATACAGCTGTTTTATTTTTTCTATTTTGGGTCATGCCATTCTGTTCAAAGACATCTCTAAAACTGTGCTAGCCCAAATATATATGTAGATGTATGTGCTTACCTTTAAAAAGTACACTAAAACAAATCTCTTAAATATCTGAATTTGTCACTGCCTCTTGGAGATGGCAGATAGAGGCCTGATTAAAAGAACCATAGCACCATCTGGTGGTATTACTGGCAATGATGTATTTCACCAAAGTGGTGAGTTTGATTGCATCATATATACTGTATATTGTGAGTGAAAAAGTTGTGATTATACTGATTACACTTAGAAATGTTTGTTGGAAGTTCTGTTATTTCTGATTACAATGAGGTAGACCAAAAAGCAAATACATTTTAGAATACAACAATATTTGTATTTATGTTTATATTCAGCCAAGGTGAAGCTCATTTCTGCCTTACTGTTGAGACAGTGGACTTCCATCAACCCACATCCAGGAGCCCTCCTCGACTTCGTCAGTCAAACCAATCCAAGCCATAGTTTCTTTCTCGGTGAAGTTAGAGAGGAACTTCTGTTCAATAAAAATAACAGAAAGTTACAGTATTTATATTTTTAGTTTTAATAATATTATATGTAAATATATTGTATTCAAGATGTTAAATGTACGTGAATTGAACTTTGTTGATTCATTAAAAGACAGTGATTTTTTATGGTAAAAAACTGCTGGCTATTCTGGTTTTGTGCTCCACTTTAAGGTGAAATTTAGGCTTTTTTGTCAAGGTCTTGCTTTGCTATGAATATTTAGCCATGCTAGCAGGATGCGCTCTAGAGACTGCAATGTCGGTCTGTCTTCACCGCTTTGGTCCAGACTGAAATATCTTGACAACTATTGGATGGATTGCTATGGAATTTTGTACAGACATTTATGGTGCCCACAGGATGAATCCTGCTGAGGTTGACTTTTTAGTTCTTTATTGAAATATCTCAACAACTACATAGCGGATGAATTGTAATAACTTTGATCTCTTGACTTTTCATCTAGCGCCACCTTCAGGTCAGAATTTTGTTTTGTTCAATACTTTGGTTTGTTACCAAACACCTCTGGAAAACTAATGACATTGTCATTAGCCTCAGCTTTACTTTGTGTTTAGTGCTAATTAGCTGTTATGCTAAACTAACACAGTGAACATGGTACACATTATAAACATCAATATGCCAGCATTATCATTGTAAGCATGTTAGCACACTGATGTTAGCATTTAACTAAAGTTCAGCATCACAGAGGCATTAGCGTGTCTATGGACTGGGAAAAAAATTGTCTACATGAAACATTTAGGAAGCTTTTATACACATTTATTTGTGTATACATGTTACACAAACACTGTACCTTTTCTTCAGTACTGTCTATGACCACCAGATCTGCTCCTTTATCTCTGCAGTCCTCTCTCCCTGTTGTCCAGGAACCAGACTCACAAGAGAGGAAGTAGCAGGCCCCACTGAACATCCTCCATCCTGCAGTACAAGGTCTTCCTGTAAGAAACATTGAAACTTTAAAAACCAGACAAGAGTAAGTGCCAAGGATACAGTATGGAGGTTAAAAACATGCATATTTGGTATCCAGCATAAAGGTGGTTTCCCATTTATACATACATATATGTCATGACACATATCTAATTATAATTAATTGTGGCTGCATCATGGCTTAATGGCGCTGCAAGTACAGTGAATGTAGTTAGAAAACACAAGTGAGACTGAGGTTATGAAATGTTTCACAAGTGTGGACAAAGTTCATGCGCAAACTTTCTATTTGGTTGCCAACCCCTGCCCTCCTGCAACCTGAACATGACAGACAGGATGTCAGCACTCTTGCAATTTAGCATTAAAAATAAGTGAAAAAAATGTGTTTCATTTGGACAGAACAGAAATATGAAGACTTAGAAAGACAAAAATCATATTAAAGACTGAATCAAATCTATACTTTAGCTGTAAATTAGATGCAAATAAGACTATCAGCTTTTTAATTTCAGGTAACAGCAGAAAATGCTGCATCAATGTGTCATTAATTACTGTACTTTCAAATGTCTGCTGTGAACAGGGTGTTATCTACTACCATACTTTACACCACCAGCTAACTATAGAAACATTTTGCAGAACTGAGGTCACATTGCCACTTCATCTATTTTTATTATCACCATGTCAGCAGATGAGAATGTTTGTGTGCAGTTCCCACTCTTACTCAGCCTGTCCAACTCTTTAGTCATTTCAGCGAGGCTGGCATTCAGCAGGTCTCTCTCTTCAGTCAGGTTGGCTGTGATAGCGGAGAATTCGGCAGCTGAACGCTGTATGGAGTTGTAGTCTGAAATAAACCAAGAGACAATTTAATGTTTATTAAAGGATCTCAGAATCAGAAATAATTAGAAACAGCATCCTGTGAGATGCTTGGTAGATTAAAATGTGGTTTGGAAGAAATGTGTGTGTTTGTTTGTATGTTTGGATTTACTACTACACCCTTTTAATGCAGGTGATGAGGTGATGTATATACATGTAGATGGATATAATTTGTTGCCTTGTACCAAGACTTTTCTTTAAAAGTCAATAAATACTAAAAAGACATGTTTCAAGTAGCTGTCAGCAGTAGAAAGACATGACAAATACAACCACTGTTGTAGTGTTTTAATAATGATACTGTTTTAAAAAAAAAATAAAGCAGGACCTTATCTTTTCCCAGCAAATATGTCGATATTAAAGAAATGTTGACATGACAACCGGAGCCAGTAATCCAACATAAAATGAGAATATGGCACTAAAAGTAAAGCTTGCTTGATGCTCGTGTGTATCCAACGCTCTACTTACATAGCTGCTTGAATATGCATATTTACCTTCCTGGTTACATTTTATATTCACAAAATATGAAAATGTTGTGTTTTATGTGTTGAACCTTTTAGAAATTAAATCTAAAAGCTGCTTTGAGTTTCACATGAACAAAAAAACCACCCAGGAAAATTAAGAAGACCAAAACCAATTATGAATACATGAAGGAGACAAGAAGATGCAGGACAGCAACTAAAATAGACATTTTAATAAAACAGGAGCAGATTAAAGCTCCTTAAAACGTTATTACTATAGTTTAGGATGTGATTTAGACTCACGGTGGATTCCGTGGCCGATGAGCCCAGCCAGCAGGAAAACACTCAGCAGCCCCAGACAGAGAACAACAGCTCCATGAAATCTCCTCTCTGAGCTCCTGGGAGCTGAACACAGAAAGGACCAGTGAATACAGTCGAGCAGACAACAGTAATCAGATGATAAGAGATGATAATATACATCCAGCCTCTCCATCTGACTGAACACTCTTACCTGTCTGATTAGTTGAAGGTCTCGGGTTGACACGTTTGTTGACAGGTTTAACATTCATATAAATTTCCTCCATCACTCATAACTATCTCCTGTAGGGTCAGCTCTGCAGTGTGGACTGTCCACACGTAAATGATTAACGTCTTTGGTCTCTGGTTTCAGTTTCTCAGTGCTTTAACTTCGGAGGAAGTCACAAGTTTCAGAGGTGCTAAAATAGTTTGCATAACAATCCTCTGCCAGCCCTTTGCCAACTATTACAGCATGCAGTTTAGGACTTTATTCATATGAACATTGAATGAAAAACTATGAATATGGAATGAAATAACAACCCTGATGAACCACACTGGCACCATTTTTAGTTTCCTTAACCAAGAAGGTTTGATTGTCTAAATGAGATGAGAACAGCAGCCTCTCATGTAAACTTTTACATGTTCCTTCTATCCACTACTGGTCTCCCCCTCCAGAGGGTTTGTGGCACTACAACAGGTACAGGAATATTGTTCTGGGATGTTCTGTTGCAAAGTTAGCACTGTATTTCTGCACTTGATGCCTGTTGAATGCCCCTCTGCACCTTTTGATTAGCATGAAGGGGTAGTGAAAAGAAAGATTATCTTTTAACCAGTGGACCAGGGTTCAGGTCTGAGTGTCACCAAGTGTCCTCAAAACCCCCCCAGTAAAATCCCTCTCTGTAGATGACCTCTGACCTCCCTGTTGGAGAGGTTTTCCTGCAGAATTAATGCTAACAGATGAAAGAAGAGACATAAAAACACTTACTTTTAAAAGTTTTTAATTCTGCTCATGATTACATAAAAACACAACCAACAGTATCAGCTACCACCATCACAAAGAACATCATGACAATTGACAAACTACACGAACTACATGTCTGACTCCAGTGCAGTGCTGATTTGTTGTAGGCGACTCATCTGTTAACTTGTTTAAGTTAGCATTTCACAAGAGCAAGTATCTCCTGAGCGAAAGCACTGATTATGAAAGTAAAATACTCCAAATATGATAAAAAACATTTAAAGCTGGCATGTGGAACTTTTGTCTCCATGCCTAATGATGTTTCATTATGCTCCGATGTTTGGCTGACTGTCACAGAGTTTACAGACTCACACTGCAAACCCAAGGCAGGTAAGAAAAAAACCTAATTTACTGTAGCTGCTGCATGAACTTTTAAACCAAACTGATGCCACAAGAAGTGGTCTTAACCTGGTGTTCTTTGACAGTTTTCAACTATCAAGAAATCTTTAGCTAAAACACAAATTAAATGTTTTATGAACCTGTCTGTCTCCTTCTCGTTGTTATTTGGAACATTATGTCGTCATATATATCATATATCGTCTATGGGTGTACCCTTCAATGTATAGATATATTTATGGAGTTCTTCTACCATAAGGGGTGGGCATCTGATTTAAAAACAAGAAATATCCTAAAAAAAGGCAGAGCAGAAGCAAAATTCATAGTCAGTAAAGATCATGAGCACCAACTAAGAGGAGCAGGAGGTCCTGTAATATTCACAATGTAAATAACACAGTTTCGGATGCCTGGCAGAAACATTGAGTCTTCAATGTCAACTTGTTGGAGGAGAATGGTGATCAGAATATTCCATCAATAATCACTCAAAAAGATATATTACACTCGTAATTAAAATGGAAATAGAAAACAAGAGGATCCTCATGCTGGTTCAGAGAAGTTTACACAGAAGTGTTCTTCAATGAGAAGGAACTGCAACAATACACTACTCTCTCTTTCACACACACAAACATGAAAAGACACTCACTACCAAAGGCCTTTTGCAAAATCATAGCTTTATACGTATTAATACATCAACACTAAGCCTCTTTCTCACAGATCCATTGCAGAGAAGCAGAACATGACCGATCGTTCCAGTTTTCTTACCAGTTCTGATATGGCCACAGTCCTCCTCACCCCACTTTGGATCTCCACCACCATTATCAGGCTGCTCTGCCTCCCAGTACCTAACAGGTCAACCAACAAGAGAATCATGAGATGCAACCAGAGGTGTTGCAAATTCCAAAATGCTTCAACATTGCAAACATGATCAAAACACTTTGTTGAATTCCTCTCAATTGCTCCAGAATCCCAAATTGATTTAGGGCATTTCACACTTGGGCCAATTAGTTGTTTTTTTTGGACCCAAAGGCTGTTTCCACTGAGAACTCTGCATGTTTGGTGAAGTGTGAAACTTCACCAATCTCCGCAACCAAACGTGAAAGCACAACCCCACCTTGACTTGATCTACATTAACGTCACATCTTCTGTCATCACAAAAGAATTTCCATAAAATGTACCATAAGTTATTTATCAATATTATGATACAAAATGACAAAGCGTAATAGAAGATTTTATCCATGTTGCACACACCTAACATACAGCAATTGTTGTACAAACACATTAAAGCCTAACCTTAGAGTCAGAGGAGTTCCATCAATCCATTTCCAGGTTCCCTCCTTTTCCCCATCAGTCAAACCAATCCAACTCCAAGCTTTTGTTGGTGAACTTAGAGAGAAATGTCTGTTTCAAGACAACCCCCCCCACCAAAAAAGCCAGTGTTTATCTATCAAGATTATACGTGCAGTTTACAAGAATTCATTTTAATGTATTTGTTAAAAATCCATTTAAATTCTCTATAAATTATTATTATAACAACCTCATAAACTAACAAGCATTAATGCACCTAAAAAACAACAACAACACACACTGTACCTGTTCTTTAGCGCTGTCTATAACAACCAGATCTGCTCCTCTGTTTCTGCAGTCCTCTCTGCCTCTTGTCCAGGAACCAGAATCATTGGAGGGGAAATAACAAGAACACATGAACATCCTCCATCCTGCAGGACAGGTTTTCTCTGTAACATACAACATTAACTTTGGTCCAGACTGAAATATCTCTCCAATTATTAATTGCCATTAAAGTTTGTACAGACATTCAATCCATCCTAATAAAGACACCTTAATATGACAGGCAACCTACATCAGAATTATCTTAGATATTTTAGTGATGCAAGCGTTGCATCTGGCTTCAGCCTCAAGGTCCCCTATTGTTAATATCCCTGAATGACTAGGCATGCTTTATTATCAATAAATAAGAACTCAGCGCACTACAACTTTAGTAAAAACACATGCAAATACACAAAACACAAGCAAATTAAGAAAAAATATTTGACAACACATGCACAGCATTTAGGAAACATGCTGCAAATACAGAAACGACAACAGAAGTGTTTCCAGAGGCCACTGAACACGGCTTGGACACGCTTGTTGAATGCCATCATTTGAGACTCATGAAGTTATTGTACTATTACTGTATTTGCAGCGGCCCTGAATGTAAATGTTCCACATAAAGTTACCTTGGCAACAAATTTGTCGATTGTAGATAAATTGTAGAATTTAGAGTAGCCTACAGATTACCACATCATCTACTTTTATTTTCACCACAGTGCTCTCAGGTGCTCTTCTACACTGTGTGTGCAGTAGCCAGAGATGTGACTCACTCTGAAGCCTCTGCAGCTCTTTAGTCATTTCAGTGAGGCTGGCGTTCAGCAGCTCTCTCTCTTCAGACATGGAGGAAAGCTTGTTATTACTGGCCTGGAGACGCTCCGTCAGGTTGATAATGGAGAAATCTGCAGCTGAACCACGAACTGAGTCATGGTCTGAAATAAGTCAAAAGACACATGTCACATTTACTGTATGTTTACTAAGTGACAGGTCTCAAATATCATTTTAAACATTCAATATGGACATTTTTTAATAACCATAACTACAGCTTCCGGATTAATTTTAAAGCAAAGAGCTAAAGATTTCTGCATGTGTTGAGCAAGCTTTTTAGAGCAAAAAAAAAAAAATACTTTTTGTATCCAGCTTCTTTAGGCTGGTTCAGGGACAGACTGCAGCAAGAAAACAGCCTTGCAGTTTGACCCAGAGTAGCCAAACACATACAGTATATAATACGTAGTCCCTGGCAAGGCTGTAATGATACCCTGCTTATTTTCTTATTACAGGTTCAATAACATTTAATCATAACAAAAAAAAGTCCAATAATAGGTTCCAAATAAAAGGCATGAGCAAAATATGCAGAACGAAGCCAAGGGAGGGGTAAAGTAAATGCCACAATCATTATTTGATAGAATGAGATACAGTATGTCCTCTAAAAAGGCATAACCCTGCATCTGTGAGGGGTACTGCTTTACAAGCAAAGCTAAAGTTTTGACATTTAGGTTTAGGTTTATGGAGCATTACTGAAACAAATCCATGTAAATGTCCAAAGTAGAAAAGACAAAAGACAAATACAATCTGCACCAGTATTCAAACCGTTTAAAATGTCACACATCACAAAATACAGAACTTGTATGAGATAAGACAAAAACAGCTTAAAAAGAGAGAAAATAAGAGAAGAAAAAAAAGAGCCTGTTCAACACAGCATAGATATAAACAGACTTAAACGTACAATGGACACCGAGGCCGATGAGCCCAGCCAGGAGGAAAACACTCAGCAGCCCCAGACAGAGAACAACAGCTCCATGAAATCTCCTCTCTGAGCTCCTGGGAGCTGAACAC
>LKNJ01003526.1:8660-53135 GCA_002120245.1 Maccullochella peelii
CGTTTGACCTCTGTCATTGCCAACAAAGGGTATATAACAAAGTACTGAGATGAACTTTTGTTATTGATTTATACTTATTTTCCACCATAATTTGCAAATAAGTTCTTTAAAAATCCTACAATGTGATTGTCTGGATTTTTTTTTTCTCATTTTGTCTCTCACAGTTGAGGTATACCTATGATGAAAATTGGAGACCTNTGTGAAGACTTACAGAAAACGTTTGACCTCTGTCATTGCCAACAAAGGGTATATAACAAAGTACTGAGATGAACTGTTGTTATTGACCAAATACGTATTTTCCACCATAATTTGCAAATAAATTCTTTAAGAATCCTACAATGTGATTTTCTGGATTTTTTTGTTTCTCATTTTGTCTCTCATAGTTGAGGTATACCTATGATAAAAATTGGAGACCTCTCTCATCTTTTANTGAAGCATGGGGGTGGAAACATCATGCTTTGGGGCTGTTTTTCTGCAAAGGGACCAGGACGACTGATCCGTGTAAAGGAAAGAATGAATGGGGCCATGTATCGTGAGATTTTGAGTGAAAACCTCCTTCCATCAGCAAGGGCATTGAAGATGAGACGTGGCTGGGTCTTTCAGCATGACAATGATCCCAAACACACCGCCCGGGCAACGAAGGAGTGGCTTCGTAAGAAGCATTTCAAGGTCCTGGAGTGGCCTAGCCAGTCTCCAGATCTCAACCCCATAGAAAATCTTTGGAGGGAGTTGAAAGTCCGTGTTGCCCAGCGACAGCCCCAAAACATCACTGCTCTAGAGGAGATCTGCATGGAGGAATGGGCCAAAATACCAGCAACAGTGTGTGAAAACCTTGTGAAGACTTACAGAAAACGTTTGACCTCTGTCATTGCCAACAAAGGGTATATAACAAAGTACTGAGATGAACTTTTGTTATTGACCAAATACTTATTTTCCACCATAATTTGCAAATAAATTCTTTAAAAATCCTACAATGTGATTTTCTGGATTTTTTTTCTCATTTTGTCTCTCATAGTTGAGGTATACCTATGATGAAAATTACAGGCCTCCCTCATCTTTTTAAGTGGGAGAACTTGCACAATTGGTGGCTGACTAAATACTTTTTTGCCCCACTGTAAATGATTTCCTTTGCCTGCTTTCAGTTCACTTCAGAGAGACAGGCACAGTATCAGAGAAAAGTCAAAACACAAAAGATGACCATTTACAAGCAAACCAATTTGCAGGAGATGATATGATTCTCCTTAGTTTTACAGTTGGATCAACAGCTTGTTGGATCTGTAGCTGGTGTGGTGGTGGAGGTGTAGGCTAGTGGTGGGCACCTTCGTACAGTGTACTATTTTTAGAAAGAGATGATTCGTAGCTTATGTTTCTGTGTGATGAGCTAAGACAGCCGGGGCAAATTGACTTGTCTGTGAAGTGAGGTGGAGGGGGGAGCAAAGGATGAGGTGGAACAGGAAAGACAGGTAATTGTGTCTCTGGGGGTCTAGGTGGTTCTGTCTGAACAGGAAGGGGAAGAAAAAAGAACTGAAAAGCTTCCTCTTCTCACTCCGGGCTTCTGTCAACTCTCTGCAGGAAAGGAAACAGAAAAGGGAAGTATTGACCCAAGGTGGTCTGATTCATCCACCTCAGAGAATGAATGGGCAACTCTGGTCTTATCATACACACTGCTCTGCTGGTAATACCGGCCCATCCACTGCGCCAAAGGCAGTCCAAAGTCCTTGCAGAAAGAAGAATATTGGTTCATCTACAATTTGTTTGCCATGTAAGTGTCAGATGGACTTTTCCCACAACAGAAACTTTTCCATGAAACCCCAAGAAACTTGCCCCCCAAAATGTCCCTCCTCCTGAGGAAGTATGGTCTGATGGCCCAGTTAGTACCAGGGCTGTACTGGACATCACTGACTGGTTTAACACAAGCCTAAAGACTGCATCATCTTGTGTGCAACTTAAGCATTGGTTGTCACTAGTATCAACAGGTCTTGGGATGGGAATTTTGCTGACACCTCATATTAATTTCAGATAAACTTTGGAATTATTTTTTTAATCGAACGAAGACTGTGGATTTTGTCCTCATCACTTCCATTGGAAACATGATCTCTTCTTAATGGCAAGAACAGGAGGAATGAATACAAGAGGCAAACTGTTTCAGTGTTCATGTGGGTGTGTATTGTTTTAAGACAGACTTGAAAAAATGTGATTCTATTCATGAAATTGTCACCATTAAATATTTAAAGATTGCTAACTAATTTCCAAAATGTCAAGATCATTCCCGTCTTGTCTCTCTCCTCCCTGTATAGCACGAGTGCAATTGAAAAGGGATGTTGTGAACTGGGCCTTTTAGGCAGTGCTACTCTCGATTTATAACCTAAAATCAATTGCAGCAGAAATTGTATGAAGCCTGAGAGGGTGTCCTGCCTGCTAGGCCCAACTTAGGGCATTAAAATGAACCTGCAAAACTGCAACCCACAGAAGGTTTAACAAGCAGGAGTTGTCACAAAAGACTGATTAGAAATTAAAATGATTAAAGTAATATGAAATAAGTAATATGTATGTTTTGTGGTGACATATACAGAATAGATACAAGAAGAAAACCAGTAGCCACCTGTGTGATGCAGGTGTCCGCTTCACACCTCAGGGCTTCATTCAAGCCTAAATGATGAAGGTGTCAGGCAGCAGGCAAGAACATGAATTTGTAAATGAGAGGAAGTGAAAAAAAAATCCCTTCTATTACTCTGCAGAGCTCTTATTTTTCTCCTTCCTTTCACCAGCACCTTTAAGGTGATCATTCATGGGTGACAGCGATATTACCTGGGTACTGTACCTCCTAAAATGAAAGACCACTCTGAAAACATTGTGACAACCAGCTAGTATTTGCACCTGATTTTTGCCTTAGGTGACAATGCAACCTTAGTACGGTGGGCCGGTGGGCCTGAATGCAACTAAAGCAGAGTAGCCCGCCCTTGACATACAGGGCAACTCCAGCTGCAGCTGACAGTGGATAGTGAAAGAATAACAACAGCGAGGAAATGGAGTGGGCAGAGCAATTAAAGTAGACTATACGTTTGTCCCTGTGAACTGCCAAATACACAACCTTTAAGATACTCCTTAATGCAGAATCAAAGGAAGCATGCCTATTGGAGAAAGCAACTTTGTCCATGTCTCTCTGGCACGTTGGTGCTGTATTACCTGGTAATGTCCCACAGCAGCTTCTGAGAGCTTAAACCCACAGCAGCAGCACCAATCCCACCCTATCTGACCGACAAGCAAACATAATCTGCTGTTGGGCAGATTAACAGAAGACCACAGCAGCATGGAAATGAGGTTAAACAGCCAGTGTTTCAGAGAGGCTCTTCATAATCTGCAAATCCCTCCATCGAGGTCACAAGGAGGGAAAGTGATGGAGCAATGATGATTTCAGTGCCTCCCATAATGTCCTAATTCAGATGTTGTCCACATTTCAAGACTGAATATGTCGTAACGACTCAGAAATGCTGTCCCACTTCATCCTCTACTCGGTTACTGAGAATTGTTGAATTGTTTTCTTTTGACCCGGATATAGAAGACTACATCACTATGCTTTAACTCCAGTCCAGAAGTATCATGTCACATGTTAATTATTAGGTGTTGTCATTGGTCAGAATCAGAATCAGCTTTATTGGCCAAGTATGTACAAGGAAGAACAACTTACAGGGAAATAGAAATAGACATACAGCTAAAAACAAGGACAACAAAGCTGAACAAAGACAAGTAGCTAGTTCTGATTTGGTATATCCCGGCCCTAAGAGTGGAAACTTGCAGTGAAGCTATGATTAATGCTCTGTACACTGCCTGAGTTGGGAGGAGGTGTAGATTCACCTTAACAGAACGTGTCCTCTGAAGGAGACAGCTCCTGAATTTGGACACAGCTAATATCTCATTGTAGGTAGATTAGGCACCGTGCATGTGTCGGTCTCTATGTCTTATGCAAATACACCCAGACATTTCTTAACTGACACTCTCAGTCTGTCTTTTGTGAATCCGTGTGCAAACACTGACTGACATGTGGCCTTTTGTCATCAGTTAAATAGACCACTAAAAGGCAGCATTAAATTTAATGAGGGATCACACTGCCAGGTGACAAGAGTTACATCCCTGTCCTCTCAGCTCTCCACACCACACATCTTCTCTTGCTGCTTCTGTGCTTTTAGCAGGATATGTGTTATGCTTAAAAGATACATTTCTCTTTTGTCGTGTCACTTATAAGACAGTTTGGGGCCTGTCAGTGAATGAGAGCATGTCGGATGGAGACAACACAGCCTGTGTGGATCGTGGTGTCGCTCCTCCAATGTCCTATCAGTGTGTTTTCGCTGTGTCTTGAATATTAATAGAGTGGAAAAGTGCCCAGAGTGGAATGAGTCTGTGGCAGCATGGAGCCTCCGCTTTCTGATGATGGCGATTAGCAGCGTAGAGGAAGGCAATACTCTGTTGGTGTAGTACAGCAGAGAAACAGATGACTGTGTTTTGTACTGCCTTATTTTCAGCTCAGTTTCAATGCGTCATCTAGACTGGCGTGTGCGAGTTGGCTATGAATGTGCATTCTTATGAGCTGGCTGAGATGGAACTGGGTTCGTCTTGTGAATACTTCTTGCATTACATTTTGTCCTTTAACACATTTAAAGTCACCCTGTGGAGCTTTTATTGTAAACAAATATTTTTTACAGTCAACATTTCAGTCAACAATCATTTCTTTCATTTCTCACAACACATTGTGTGTATCCTTATGATAAATTCTGATAATTCATCTTTTCTTTATTTCCCATGAACTATTGCACTTACTTTAATAAACAGGAGTCTGGCACATATATCCCATGCTTTCTTTCAACACATTTCAAATTCATATTTTTGTTACCAGACTTTTCTGTAGTTTTTAGCCACGCTATAGAGGCAGGACTCTATGGATGGCTATGTCTGTCAACTTTGGTACAGACTTAAAAATCTAAAAACTATTTGATGGATTGCCATGGAATTTTGACATTCATGTTCCCCAGAGGATAAATCCTACCGACTTTAGTGATTCCCTGACTTTTCCTGTCTTTATGTCTTATGCCAACACACCCAGACATTTCTTAACTGACACTCTCAGTCTGTCTTTTGTGAATCCGTGTGCAAACACTGACTGACGTGTGGCCTTTTGTCATCAGTGAAATAGACCACAAAAGGCTGCATTAAATTTAATGAGAGATATCAGTCTGGCACATAGATCCGAGGATAAATCCTAGTGATTCCCTGACTTTTCCTGTAGCACCACCAGCAGGTTGACATTTTTGGCTTTTAGTGAAATGTCTTGACAACTAATGGAGGGATTGTTGTTAAATTTGGTAAATGTGTTTACCACTTCCAATTACTTACCCTGGCTTTTCATCTAACATCATTGTGAGGCCAACATTTTTCCACTTTTTTTTAATGACTGAATCACATTTCCATACGCCTCAGCCGGACTTTGTGTAATGTCAGCATGCTAACATGCTAAACTAAGATGGTAAACATTATACCTGCTTAAGATCAGCACGTTAGCATTAGTATTTAGCTCAAAGCATGGCTGCAGGCTCTTTAAGGAAGGAGTTCCTCAACATTATTCTGTCTTTTTTTTTTTTTAACTCATCCTCTTTTACTGTCGGTCTCAATTACTTTCTTTAGTCTCAGCTCTCGCCCACGTTCTGCTTCCACAAATCTAAGCATGTGCACACATTAGCTGAAAAGTTTTTCCTCTCTCCTTGTCTTGTTTTTCAAGGTCTTGTTGAGCAGCAAGAAAAGCCCCAGAGGAATATCATGTCGACGTGCGCTGAAATTTTAATCAGGAGGAAATGGGGCGGCACAATCTCGCTTCTTTTTAGTATAAATTTGTGCAGATGGACTCTTGCTGCTTGTCAGGTCCTTGTGTGACACACTGAGGGCGTCTGCCTGTGACAGAAAGAGGAGAAGAAGAGGAGTGGTAGAGGGGGTGAAGGAGAGAGGTGAGGAGAAGGGAGAAAAGAAGAAGAGAGGAAGAGGGAGTAGGGAGGGCCGAATGGATTTTAATATTAGGCTCATATACAGCATCTCTGTGTCTAAGCAGAGGCCAGATGGAATAATAGGTTATACATTCATCACACAAACAGGCAGAAATATGTGTCAGATTGACCCAGACAGTCAGATACTGTATAGAGGAAGGACGCAGGGCGGGGGGGGGATATAAAAGCTTTTATTTGAAGAGAATAAGAATTTAAAATAAACACTGAATTTTGAATATTTAAATTTGTCCCTAAACTGAGGATGATGTCAAATAACTTGAAATATAGGCATTGAGCGAATCAAGGCTCTTTTTTTCATTAATAGTTATACATATACAGCTATATTAAGTCATTAGAGTATGGATTTTAAGTGTGATCAAATTCAGATCGTTGTTAAAATATTTAAGCCAACGCAGTCTGTCTATGCAAACTGCCATGCATGTGTGGTAAAAGGGATTTATCCACAATATGTCGTGGTGAGGTGTGGACTTTAAATATGTAATAATAATATTTCCAAAAGTGGCTTATTACATTTTAAAGTCTGAAATCACATTTAGTCCTACTTTTTTTAGTCAAGAATAATGTCAAGGTGTTTTTAATGTGCTGCAGCTGAGCAGCAAAAGCTGTCTAGCCTTCAAACTGACGTTAGCAGTGCACTTCTCCCCGGTGACTGTTTGAATGGTCGCTGTGTGTTCATGTTTGAACATTAACCTTCTTATCGAACTTACTGAGTCTGTGGCTCAGTGTGACCGTCTGCTCTACCTATGATACAACAATGATGTTACTGCTTTATGCAATTGGCTGTATTGAAATAAGGTCTTTATCTAAGTAGATGGGTACATAACGGTATTCTGATGAATAATGCAAAACTAGGTGGCACCATCATGAAACCAAAAAATCCCTTTTGGTTTCTGAGAACAAGTGATTTACAGAGCAGATATGTATGCTGTAGCAAAAATGCAAATTAATTCCAGTTGGGCTTTAAACACAGAGAAAACACAAGCAGCCTAAGTTGACCAATCACAGTGCACGAGGGAGACACGATGTATTCCCGGCGGTGCTGTGTCTTTGAAGATACTCCATAACCCATTAACACAGAGATGTGAATCGCCCTTTAATTAGATTTAGCCAACTTCACCCGTCATGTCTTTTGTCTGGTTTTAGTCGACCTAACACCTTGATATTTCTGTCCCACTCCAGTCACACGATGCTACCTACTGCACACCTTCACCTGACCTTTACCAAAACCTCACTCAAACCTTTAAACCAAGTCTTAACTCCTTAATTAAAAAGTGAGAACTGGACAAAATGTCCTCAGTGTCAGGGTCTAAAACCTGGTCCTCACTCACACACATACCAAGACTCCTCAAACCAATCTCTCTCTGTGTATACTGTACATTAGTTTGTTAGTCATATTCCTCTCAGCCAGTAGTCTGATTAATAATTCACAGTATTTTATGCAGTCAGTGGTGCCATTTGTATTTAAAGTGTTTCACTAATTGCCTCCTCCCATCAGGCTAATTATTTCTGCATTGTGCTGTGATCCTGTAATTCACGATGCAGAGTCACTGAAAGTCACTCAGTGTGTAGAATGACTAAGTGGAAGAAGAAACAGCCTGTGCCTTTGTGTGCTTAGCCGCGGTGTATCTGTCTGTATGTGTGTGTGGTTGTGTGTATAAGGCCTCCACGGGGTTGCGCGTCATAGCACTGATATTCTCCTCACAGGGTCGTCAGGCATGAAATAGAAGTGCACACTTTCTATAGATAAACTCTGGGCAGAACGCTGTTGGATAGTGAGACTCTGAAGCTCTGGAGAAATCTCTTTGCTGACACTCACGCTGACCTCATTGTGTTTGCTGCACTGTTGTATAACAGTTCTTACAGGTGCAATTCTGAGATTGTTAAATAATCATTATCAAATATATTATTTGGATGGGCATCCAGAGAAATCTTGTAAATGGGAAACTTTAATTATGAACTTGCAGAGACTTGTGATAATGTAATATCAGACAGGGACTGTTTAAAAAACCTTCCTTTTGGTGCATTTACAGACACTGTGACATTTGAGGGTTTTGAGAAATGGCCAGATTTACATCCTTTTGTCTTCCCATTGTTTTGCCTCAAGTTTGATTTTCTAATAAAACAGCTCATCTTGAATTGGGTGTTTTTGTTTCGCAGCTGACTTTCAAATCTTGGTTTTAGTCTTGTGACTAAAATGTTTATTAGTTTTAGTCAAATTTTAGTCGAGAAAAACTAAAGACATTTTTGTCTAGTTTTCATCTGAAATTTTTGTCTCATTTTTGTCTTGCATTTTTAATTTATATGTATTCTAAGCATTTTGAGGAGAATAATTTTCCTCATAGTTTTCATTGACAAAATTAACACTCAGACACCCGAGGGCAAAGACGCTTTTCAAAATGGTCCCTCCTTGCACTGTTATACCTTACGATCACAATGATCATCTTGGACGACAAAAATATAAAGATAAATGCAACGAGTTGGTGAATGTGATGGATTGTCTGCTGAATCTCCAACAAGTTTCAGGTGTCTGCAAGTTTACTTTCATAGTGCACTCAAATGATCTAAAACCCAGTTGCTCTGTGGAGATCAATCTAAAAACCTGTGGCGCATTTAGACAACGAAGGGCAATGCAATGCAGGCAGTATGCAGGAGCGTGTCCGTGTGCGTGACAGCGTTCATGACCGTCTTCCTACGTGCTTCTTTGTGTTTACAGGTGAATCGGGTGCGGAAGGACGCTCAGGTGGGACGCGACGGTGTGCGGAGGAAAGACTGGCACGACTATGAAACAATCAAAAGAGATTCCTCTCGATCTGGTAGGTCCGCACCTCCTCATAGCCCTTCCTCTTAGATATTATCAAATATACGTGAGAGCTGCATGGCCTGTTCATCATGTACACAATGTTCACAGTTATGTAAAAATCCCGTATACTGAAGAATAGATTAGATTCACACGTTCATGTCCAGAGGAACTGCTCTGGGTCTTATTGCTCTCCAGCTCTGCAGCAGCAGTGTACATCTGTGCTTTGAATGCAGTTCTGCTGTCATAAATACAGTTTATATCTGCTATAATAATCACCAACTCACTTTGATTTTCTGTTCAGGGAAATCAGCTTCTGTACAAACAGTGTAAATTCGTAGAAATGAGTTTATCCCTGAAACGAGCCGATACTGGCTAAAAGCGTCTACACTTGTTACCTTCCGGAGGGAAAGTGGGCAATTTCTGATTTCTGGTTGTTTTGGTTCTCCGGGTTTCCACAGGTCCCCGATTCTAATAAATCTGCACCATATGAAGCTGTAAAAATATGAAACTGTCGCCATTGGAGTTCATATTTATTTCATCATGTTTCATCAGGAAGTTTCTTGCTCTGGATTTCCAATCTTTGATTTATACAGAGGGTTGTAAACACATATGTTGTATTAAGTTATTTTTTAACTTCAGCTTTAAACTGGACATTGTGTTGTGTTCTTTACCCATTCTTTTCTTTTTGTTCGGTCTTATACTATCCGATTTTTTATTTTGGCCTTTTGCTATGTATGTTCACTTCAAGATTTTTTTTGTGCTTTCTTTGTTTTGGTTGTTAAATTCATCAAAACCTTTAAATCCAGGTCGCTTTAAACATGGATGCGAAGGTGCAGTAAGTATGGCTATTACTGTTCCAAGGTCTTCAAGGTCTAATGTGTTTTCTACATTTAAGAACTGAAATTGTCTGAAATTGAAATGTTTTCATTTTTTAGATTACTTATTACTTTTAAGGGGTTTTTTGTGCACTATTCTCTTGTGAGGTCACCTTTTGCTCTTACTTAATATTGGAATTGGCACTATTTTCCATTTATATAGCCATAAAAAGGTTGTCTTTCCCCTTTAAATTAGCCATTAAAAGCTTTGGTGGGATGATGGTCCGTTCTGTACATTATGGGATTGTTGTTCAGTGTGTGTTCACCTCCTCGCCCGGTGTTGTCTGAGGGCACTCCCGCCCTTGAGGTGCACTACTTTAATACTTTGCCAGAAAAGATTGTTTAAATATTGATTTTGCACATTATCTTATTCAAACGAAAGTGGGAATGTTTAGATTTTATTTTTTTATTTTTGCCTCCAAGCAATTAAAGTTAGCTAACGTTTTGAAGGGTGTGTAGACTTTGGATGGCGGCTGTACAATGTATGTGTCTGCAGAGGAGATACAGCGTGGTGGAATAGATACACTGAAGTCTTGCACATGTCTTGTGTTTGATGCAGGTAACGGTGAACAGGGGAAGCCGTTCCCCCTGACAGACGCTGACCGGGTCGACCAGGCCTACAGGGAGAACGGCTTCAACATTTATGTCAGCGACCGGATCTCCCTCAACCGCTCCCTCCCTGACATCCGCCATCCAAAGTGAGTCCTGTATGTGTGTGTTTGTAAATTAAAACTGGCCACACCTAATTGTTTATCTTGCCCCTTCGTCTCTCGCTCTCCCTCCCTAGACCATCAGGAACCAAAGAACAGAACCTTTAACACTTCAAATACGTTCATATGTTTACACAGCTTTAAATTGAACCAAGAAGACGGTAACCTCGCTGTACTTTTGTAAGGGTTCCTCCAACTGCACGTGTCTTCAGAGTCATAACTGCACTTATATATTGTGGCACAACTATTACTACACTGGACTGCTTGTTAATGTGAAGGTAAATTAGGTCATTTTTAGATGCATTTGCTTGGGAGAAATCTTGACTTTCTTGCTTTACACTGATAATATAAGTGTATTTATAACTGACAGTATTATGCAAATTTAATGATGCAACTACGGCAATTGATGATAAAGGAATAATATTGATAGACTGTAGATTAATTGTAGGCAAACATCTGTACTACAACTCTCTCTATCACTATAGTTGATTTGTAATAAGATTTTATATAATTAGATTTTATGACTCAATAAACAGCAATAGAGATTTTCTTTTTCAGTGCAGTTCCAACTAGACGATGTTGATGATCAATCTGACACATCAGTCATTTTTATGGTGAACTGTGAACCAGACGAAAAACACATCCTTTTAAAATTTCCAGTAAAGTGCCCAGTAACCTGGGCAAAATTGCCTTTTTTCTACAGAAAAAAAATATATACTCTTCTGTGTTTGTATGAGCAGTTTCATCTGAATAGGGGCAGGGACGAGCCACAGAGGGCCAAGAGTCTGCAGGTTTTCATTCCGGCCAAAGACTGCAGCAGGTTATTTCACAGATTGGCACTCCATCAACCGGAGAGGAAAAATGAATCACCTGGTGCACTCTTCGGTTGGATTGAAAACCTGCCGAGTCCCAGCCCTTCGTGGCAGATGGTTGTTATTCCCCTAAAATAAGGTTGACTATTGGTCGAGAGGCCAGCTTGAGCGCAGGGCTGACCTGGGAAATCTGTTTTTAAGGGAAGGAGACAGAAAGAGAGTCAAATAGCTGATAGAGTTTTCTGATGAGAGAGCTGTTGATTTCTGAATTTGGAGTCTTGAGACAGAAATGTGGGATGGACTGCTTGTATGCTTGTATTTTGATGATCTATAATGGCTTATTTTGGTCGATTTCAGTGCCTTCAGAATTGTCTTTAGAGTTGTAAACTTGGACGTGTCTGCTGTGAGGCTTGACTTACTGAGACTTGACGTGCTGAAATCCCAGAACAATCTAAAATAAATAAGACAGCCACAGACAGGCCTTGCGTACACACACAGCGTAAATGTTGAATTAGTCAGCCTGTGCACTGAAACAACTTTGTCTCGGCTATGTAAAAAATACAAATTGTGTGCCATCAGTAGTTGCATTGGCCTCCTCCTCCAGTTGTGAACAGATTGACAATGGCCCCAACACCAAACTCTACTTATAGCATTGTTTACACATTAATTTTCCATGCTGGATCTGTCCCAACTCATTACAACAAGCACTGGTTGGAACAATTGTTCCAATTATCAACCTGCCTAGTCTATTCACAGGAGAGATGTAGCTTTACACTGACAGAAGCTGATTACACACCACACAACACCTGTGTACTTATAAACTGTGTTCTTGACAGCAATTATCAGTGTCATTGATGTTCCCCTCTGTGTGCAAGGTGTGAAGAACCGATGATAGATGTGTGTTGTGTTGCACTGGAGCAGCTTTTATTCTGGCTGCAGTGGGACTGGAGTTATTTTCCAAGGGGAGGTTCCTCAGAAAGAGGAACAGGCATGAAAGTAGAGGTAGCAGAAAGTCTGGTTTTATCATATTGGTCACAGTAGGACAAAAGAGAAGCATCTCTACACTGTCAAAAGCCCTGCTTGTGACCCTGAGTTTCCACCATCTTCTCTGTACTCCAAGATATGAAACAGTTGGATGGAATAATTGACATATTGATGATTTTGCTAATCTGTTGCGATAGAGGAAAGGCCATGGGGTTATTCAAATCCAAAGGGTTCATCGCCTTGGGAGCATGAATGTAAACAGGGAACACATTTCCTGGCAATCTGTCTCTTATACTATGAGATATCTTGTGTGCAATGTTGACACTGGCCTCAGACAGCTCGTGGACTAGAAAATGGAAAAGGTTCACCCTGTAGAGAACATGAATGTGCTAAGTAAACTGCCCCATTACATTTTGATGTTCATTGTGTAGAGATGGAAATTCTGGTTTGATGGTGACACTACAGGGAAGGTGGGAGGTGACCTAAAACATTAGGTTTCACCCCTGAAATTTAATAGAAATCTGTAATTGTTGAGATATCGTGCTCTGACCAAAGTGGCTTCAAGGGTGTTACCCAGAAGATGGATCCTAATGATTTTGGTGATCCCCTGACTGAAATTTCCACTTGTCTAGCACTTCAGTTGGAGATGACAGATCTCTAAAACAAATGACTGAATTCCTGTCAGTCTCTGCATTACTTTCAGATTGTACTGGACTATACTCGTTGCAGTGAAGAGGGAGCTTTGTCGTCAAGCTCAGCCCTCTATTTACCAGTTGATTTATGTTTTCACCCTCACCTATGGTCATGAGCTTTGGTTAGAAATGGAGAGAATTAGAAAGCGGATATAAGTGGCCAAAATGAGTTTTTTCGCAGGGTAGCTAGGCTCAGCCTCAGGGATGGCTCCTTTTCGTTGAGCGGAGTCACTTGAGGTGGTTCAGGCATGTGATCTGGATGCCTCCTGGATGTCTCCCTGTGGAGGGAACGTTGAACTGGGAGGAGACCCCAGGGCAGACCCAGAACACGCTGTAGGGATTATATATCCCATCTGGCCTGGAAACACTTTAGAGACCCCCAGCTAATGGATATGACTGGGCTATCCTGCTTAATCTGCTGCCAACGCAACCCAGAATAGTGGCGGAAAAGCCATAGATGGATGGAATGTCAGCATGCTAACCTTTATCACTTATGTGTGCTAATATGCTAAACGTTTGCAAGTAACATGCAGACAAAATGCAGCTTAGACTCCTGTGAATTGCACCATGTCTTTACATTGCAGGGCTGAGCCTGACAAGCTGAGTCTGACATTTGTCCACTGAATAGATAAATCTGCCAAACAAGAAGTCACTTTTAATCGTAGACTTGAGGCATGTTGGAGGTATACATTAAGCTCAACATTGCACCTCCATTTTTTCTTTTAGCAGAATGAAGTGTTAAAGAACAGATGCTGTAGAGACATGATGAGCCATATGGACCTGTGGGTACACTACAGACTGCTGGGTTTCTTCCAGCTCTCCTCTGACTCATTAAAGAACAAAATACTGAAAATAAACACACCAGAAACACTATAAATATCGTCTGCTGAACAGCCTCAGACCTGCTGACCCGATTCATCACAGATCAGCCTTCAGCGCTTTCCTTCTACCTGACAAGAGTCTTTTTTTTGACCCCGCTGTCACTTTCATGTGGAAAGTAGTTTTAAATGTTTTCTCTCTCAAGGTCTCTTCCGGACAACACTTCATGTTCTCTCACATTTTTCCCTTTCTATCTATATATCTCCTGCATTATGCGACCGACCATATGAAGCATTAGCCACCAAACACATTTTCCATATACTCACCCAACCGTCCTCCACCACCAATAATGCAACAAACACTGCAGCACATTCTTTCAAAGTAATACATGACAAGAAAGAATTTGTACGCTCTCAAAGCTGTGGAGCCAATGTGGAATAAAATGTGAATTATGCCACCATTGCTATTCTCTTTAATGATAGCCCCTGATAAGCAGACTCCCTGGTTTACGGCAAGAAAACATTTGCAGCTTTTTTTTTTTTGAGCACTTGTGTGATGGGTTTGAATTGAAAACCAGCTCTCGGCTCACTCATGCACAGACCAACGAAAGGCGGCCAAAGTCTGACTCGACAGGCGAAGGACCATTGTGTCCAACACTGAAATCCTCTCACCAAAACCACAGAATTTACTTGTCAGGGATGCTCAGGACACACAAGGAGCCGACAGCAAGCCACCAAACCAGGACCCATACACTTCACACAGGACAGACAGGGGTGTGGGTGGTGCACTGGATGGTGGAGGGGAGCAGGTGTGTCTGTTTGATTGGTCAAAGTGACAACAGAGTGACAGGTGTCTGTCAGCCAGGTGCCACATCAGTCCTCAGTGGTCCCAGACCTCCCAACAGCATTCATTAATTCATTTCACTCACTGACTGCATGACATGATAGAGAGACAGAGCGAGAGGGACTTTCAGGCAGCCAGACAGGCCTGAGAGACTCAGAGATAATTACTGTCTCTACAGATTCCTCCCCGACTTCTCAGAGAGATAAAGAAAAGAGAAAGGGATGGAGGGGCAAGCCAGCAGGTGGTATGCTTCATTACTTCTTATTAAAAGAGCAACACATTGTTGAGGTTGGGCCGGTTGAGAGCACTGCAGTACACTGAAGAAAAGGGCAGCGTCACGGGTTCCAGAAGATTTTCTTCCTCACTGTCAATTAGCATTTGAAAATGAAACACACAAAATAATTTCATAAAGCTGTATGGGTATGTTATGGCCAACAATTACAGTAAATGTTTCTGGTGAATGTAATACAAACCTTAGCTTGCCAATATACTCATGTTGGCCAGTATAGACATGTAAACTAAAGCTACTGCATGCTAACACAATGACGTTTAGTATGCTAGCAAACTTACATGCACACATCTGTGATGTTGTGGCTTTGGGTCATTTGACACACATGCATGGTCATGAAGTACGCACATTCACACACAAAGAAACCACGGAGTCATTTGTTTGCAAGTGTTAGTGACTGTTGCACAAACTGTGAACATTTTTATATTAAGCATGTCTGATCTTGGTGGTAATTGGATCATGTAAGAGCTACCTGGGCATAAAGTGTTAAATAAGTAGAAATGATGATCTGTTGGTGGCAATGTGGACCAAAATGTTGGACCAGCCCTCCTTGCAGCCACACTTCTCACACACTTCTCACACTGTGACTAAAAATATGGTTATTATTCAGCAGGGATGACGCACTCTGGTCTCCTTCCATCTCTCAGGTCTTTATTTGGTTTCATGTGTGTGTGTAGCTGCAAACAGAAGCTGTATGCAGAGAAGCTGCCCAACACCAGCATCATCATCCCGTTCCATAATGAGGGCTGGTCGTCGCTGCTGAGGACTGTTCACAGCGTGCTCAACCGCTCTCCTCCACAGCTCATAGCGGAGGTCATCCTGGTCGACGACTTCAGCGACAAAGGTACGGAGGACGCACACTCATCACTCAGCAGAACACACACCTGCACACACAGCTGCAGTCACTACTGGCTTGCTAGTAATAACTGAGACTTTTAGTGGAATGTGGCATTTTCTTCCTCTGTCTCTCCTTCTTTCATACCCACACACACACACACACACACACACACAAACCACAGTCATCTGTTGGTGATTGTTTCATAAATAAAGAGCCGTTCAGAAACAAAAGCACAAGCTAGCTTCTACAAGACGCTCTTGCTTTTGTACGTCATAAACAGACCGAGGGAGAAAAGACGCAAACACACACACACACACACACACACACACACACACACACACACACACACACACACACAGGTGAGTCAGTGTTTCAGGAAAGTCTCACCAGCCCAGTCGGTCATTTATTAGCAAAACCCGAGAGCAGCTAGCATTCCTGAGCCTCTCTCCGGCCTACTTGTGTGTGTGTGTGTGTGTGTGTGTGTGTGTGTGAACTTTGGCTCAATCTGTGTATGTTTTTTAGAAATACTTAATAATATATCTGTTCATTAATCTTTTTTTAAGATTTCTGTCCTGTTTTCTATCACATTGAATGTTCAATTCTTTGGTTTGTATTTTGATTATAAAACTGAGGCTGTGGATTATTCTTCAGTGCAAAGCCTCAAGCTTCCTCACAGGCTACATGAAAACCACATTATTATTGTGTTTGCAGCTAAAGACTGCGGTAACCTCTGAGCAGATGGTGACGACGAGGGCTTTGCCTGACACCGCTAGTGTCGGCGAGGTTAGCGAGAGAAAAATCCACTTTCTGGTGTCGATTGGTTTTCTCACAGGCGGTTTAATCAGTTTGAACTCTGGAGTTAATGTACAGCTTTGAACCCTTACATAATAAATCTGGGGACAAGTGCAATATTATCGCCAGGGTCTGAGTGGAGGAGAGACCGAGATATTCATCATTTAGCCTGGTTCACAGCCGCTGTGTGAAGCGTAATTTCCTGTTCACGTTTCCATTTCCTTAGATATTAAATTAAAAACTAAAAATATATGAAGAGAGAGACAAAAGGAAAAGATATGAAGACATTTTTGGACATTGAGAGGTGAATTTCTGCTGAAGTATATGTGCATATATGTATGTCAGTTGTGTTGCAATCGTGATAGAAACAAATAATTTAAAAAAATCTTTGAATTAGTTTATATGACCACATAGAATTCCACTGTAGGTCATGTTCAAAGGGAAACAAAAGGGTAATTCTGGTATTTTTAAACCTGGACCCTAGTTGTACATATCTTGGGGTCTAAATGACTACACACCTGCAGAGACGGATCATTTTGTTCAAGAGCAAGATCCTTTTTGTTGAACCAGAAACAGAAGTCTCGCTCTGAAATCTCGCGAGAGGTGAGTTGTTGCAGGAAGACGACGGTGTTTGAGGCTGGTTGGAGAGTGTTAAAGTGAAATATTTTTACATTTTAAGCGTTAACTACTTTATTTTTGCTTAAGTGTTTAGTTTGCTTGTGTTGACAAAATCACCAAAGACTGAATGATTGTCTCTGCTCCACAGCCCGCAGGAATACCGATGCCCTGTTATATTAATTGATGCGGTTTTGTTTTGGTACCTCGCAGCCGACATGACGAAGATAAACAATTGATGAGGTGCTTTTTCTTTTTCAGAGTGCAGTTATATTTTCTGAGGTGCTAATTAGTACTAGGTTTCTATGTCGTGTAATTATAGCCTCGCTGCAGAGAGGCGTTTCAGGAACAGCCTCTTCTCTCCTTTGTAAAATCATAATACAACTATTCATGTTTGGCTCAAAGGACACCTGATGATTTATATTTGTCTGTATACTTGGTATGCTCTGCTGTAGTTGGATTTGTGTTTTATTTAAAACGTTTCTCCTCGAGTTCAGGAAAGTCAGAAAGGTGGATTGTGGATTTCATTTCTAACTGTTTTACATCATCAGATGTGTGCTCAGAGTGTGAACCCATGCTAAAGGTGTACTGGGTTTTTTTTTTAGGTAAACACTACGTCTAAGAAACACAAGGAACAGAAGAGCACAGTATGAGCTGTGAAGAGCTGTGAAAGTGTCAGCTGGGGATCGTCGATGTTCATCAGAAACAAGGCGGGGGTCAGATGGCTTTCATTGGGAGTCTATATTTGTTTATTCCCCACTGTGCCCTGCTTCTCGATTTCTTTTCACTCTCCAGTACGCTGCTGCTTGTTACAACCTTAAAAGGAATATGGTCTCTTTTAAGCTTCTATGTTCTAAAGGACTAGTTTGAATGTAAAAGTGGACTGAAGAAATTAGCTTGTTTAATAAGTGCTAACTGAATGTAGACTTCAGTGGCTACAACTCCAAGTTCTCATGCAGAACAATGGTCACTGTACATAAATTGCCCGTTTGCTTTCAGTTTATTGCACCTTCTGAATTTCTTGTTTAATGCCTGGTGGGTTTGAATAGCACAATATTTGTAATTTCCAAATGATGCAATCTGCTAGAAAGGAGCAGTTTCACACACTTCTCAGCACAAGCTGTTCTGTTGCGGAATAATGTTTGGAGAAAATCTCACCTGTGATTTCAAAGTGATGATTGTAATTTCCTCTTCCACCCACGAGTGTGCGATGACATCTAGCAATATTTACATCCATATTCATCTGTTTTTCAGTACGTATCACCTCGTCCATGTAACATGATCTCAATCCCTCCTCGCTCTCTGTGTTCATGCCCTTCCTCACTCTACCTTTCTCACTCTCTCTCGCCCACGCTCACCTCTGTGTTCATTCAGGCAGAACACTGACTCACTGATAACATGCAAACACCGAAACCTGCTGTTTTTATCCATCTTCCTTAATGTCACCTTTCTTTCCTCCTCTCCTCTCGCTGCTCTTCTCATCTCTTTATTTCTCTGCATGTCTCTAATCTCTTCTTTGTCTCTTTCTGTTTCCTTTTTGTCTTTTCTTGACATCTCATCTCTTTAGTGCTTCTGTCTATTTCTTGACGTCTACCCTGTTTCATCTCTTGACGTCTCTTCTTGTCTGTGCTTCTTATTTCTCACCCTTTAGTGTGTGTGTGTGTGTGTGTGTGTGTGTGTGTGTGTGTGTGTGTGTGTGTGTGACCATTGCGGTGTGGTGAGATTTTTTTCCACAGTTTCTGTGCGGAGTTTGAATTGTTGACGTTTATGTTTTGTGTCCTTTTAGTGTCTTTATAGTTTACTTCTCTTCTCTTTCCCTACATAGTCTGTCTGTTTTCCCTAATTTTTCATGGCCTTGGCTCACTTGCCTCATCTTGGCGTCTCTCACATGCAAAACTTTCCATCTTGTTTAATTTGTTATCTCTCCTTAATGTCTTTTATCGTTTTGCCTTTCCCTTTTCTTGAATTCACTTGTCTTGTGGTCATTTAACAAGAAAATATTCCAAACATTCCCTGGTTCCAGCTTCTGATATATAACAATGTATGTGCGAAACTAACAACCAGATTTAATGGTGATGAACTAAAGTACAACTGATTCCATGTAGCAGAGTAAGGGCAGCTTGTTAACTTCCTCCCTTGACCCGTATTTTTCTGTACCCAATCTGCTTTATGGAGACACTGTTTTGACATACCTGAAACGTATGTTCGGCATATTTGCACTATTTCTTGTTACACGTCGGTCAACATATACACTAATATCAATATATCATACGTGACAAGCTAAAATTGTCTGATAATATTGGGCCATGTTGATATATCAGTCAGGCTCTGAAAATCATCATTAGTTGCAGCCCAACCAAGTTTTCTCCTATTTAACATCTTTTTTACTCTTGTTGTTTCTTCTGTTCCAGTGTTTTCCCCCCCGTCTTCTGTTCTGTCCCACGTGGACTGTGTTACATGTGGGCATGATATCGTTCTCTTTCAGGGATCAGATCAACAAAGCTCCTAAGTGTGACTCTGGCTTTAGTGACTGCTGGGATGGTTGGCTGTCATGTTACCGACCTGACTTCTGCTCTCCCTGCTAATCTCTGCTGCTATTGACTTGGAAAACTTTACTCAGTGGAAGATTGTTGGCATCAGTAAATGCCATGTTTCAGTGTCAGTCCCTCAATCAAAGAGAAGTGTTGTTTCTTTGTCCTTGTTTTTCTATTCCCTCTGACATTCAACAATCATAAAGACAGAAATCCATCACAGAAAAGGCAGGGGGACCAATTTTTCTTCCCACAGTAGCCTCAATAGAAAATAATATGATGCAGCCTCAACACTTGCTGTTTTCTATTGCTCATATACAGTATGTTGCTTCTGGTCCAAATTGAAACCTTTCTTCACTGGATAAAAGGGAATCTTATCAGATGAGGTTGAACCACACCTGTTGATAGCGTGAAGAGGATGCTGGGAAAGAACCATGAGAACTATAAATTGTTTATCGATAAAAAATATATATATCTTAACTACCATATTGTAAGTATGCTAATACACCATGAAGTAGCCATGGGTTTATTATAAGAACTGGATCAGGCACTGCCGCTCAGCCTTGCTTCCAGTTCTTCCCAGTGGCCACTCGTGGTGTTTCAGCAAAAGATTTCCCTGCGGCCCAAAGATCATTTTCCCCATAGGCCACCACTGTAAAAGAGATGTCAGTAAAACTGTTGACAGGACACCTCGAACTGCAAACAAGGTCAATTATGACTCTATTATGCATTTTTGATCCATGGAGGTTTTATATTTGTATATTTATATTTCCGGAAGTAAACCCAGAAGCTAGAAACTTTTTTTGGCATATGCACCAGGCGAGCAATTCCTATTGGACTGAATAGGCGGCATCTTTGGGTCAGGTATACAGTTCTTATAACACATCCATGGAAATAGCCGCATTACTTCCTTACAGTGTACAGATACAGTGTATGTCTGCTATGTAAATCACAATCAAACGCCAAAAAGGAGAAATTTCAATTATTTGGTTTCATGATGGTGTCCCCTAGTTTCGCAACGATTCGACAGAATACTGTACCATCTACGTAGATGGAGACCTTATTTCGACACAGCCAGTAGATCCACAATCTCAGCTGTAAATTCTAACACCGCATCTGTAAGAACCACGTTTGGTGTGTTTTTGTCCATGTTTGACATGTTGAATTATGCAGTGAGGATGACGTTGTTGCTTTTACGTGACAGTTGCTCTTGTGCTTGGACTGATTGCTCAATTTGTTATCAGTTATCACTCTCATTGTCTTTTACTCATTCAGGCAAAACATGGCTAGACTAGACATTTATACCATTAATGTTTTTGCCGTGTTATTAAAGATTCCTAAAATACCAAGAAACCACTTGATTAAAAAATATTTTGTCAGCCAAAGGACAGCTTCATATTTCCCTTTCATATCTCATCTCTGGCTTGTTATTGGGCTTAGATGTCTTCAGAGCAGAGTTTCATTAAACCAGGGGCAGTGTGAGCCCAGATGTATCCATCATGGTTAACTCTGGTCTATGACAGAGACAATCCCTCTCAGCAGGACCACTGAGCCACACTGCAGAATCCCCTCCTGCGATGGAACCGGCACTGTCTCCAGATTGATTGTCCAATTATTCCAGTCCAGTGCCTGATGGGATCAATTAGACAACTGTCTGAAAAACTATACAAATGGGAATATTTCATTTGGGAACGCTGCATGTTAATGTGAGAGAAATATTAGTATGGGAGGAATGAAGTATTTTGTTTGAAGTTTGTGTTTAGTGAATAGATTTTTTTTTTCAACATGTAATTAGTTCTGTATACTTGGTTACCAATTTGTAGCTAGCAATTTGAGACGCTATGACATGTTTTTAATGGCGGTTATCTTGTTTTGGCAGGAAAAATGAAAGTGCAGTTCAGTGTGGAGGCAGGTGATAAATGGGCACGAGCAATAAATGTAGTCATAGAGTGAGAAATGGAGTAATCAAGACGCACGACCGACATTTAGAGAGGGGAGGAGGGGGGAGAGATAATGTTAAAGACGGAGAGGTGAGATGGATGCTTTAAAGGGGAATTAAGTAATTTATGACTTTTATCAACAAATGAAGGTCGACATCGACAGATCTCTGGCATATCTGATGGTTATGTGGAATAGACAAATGTAAAAGGCACCATCACAATGGAATGAATAAAGAAGGTAATTAGAGCAAAGATCCAACAGAGGTGTGTAATGACGAGGTCATTTATCACCACACATAATATTAGTGGCTTTTTTTTTTTCTTTTAGCTTGAGAGGGAAAGTGTTTGAGAACTCGAAAAAATGTCAGTACAGTGATGATAATATTGTTTCCACAACGGAGTCTGGAGCCTAAAAGTGAGCGCGTCAGTTCCTGGCAAATGAATAACACCTTACTCACATTGCAGTCTGCGTAAGCGTGAGAGCTGGATTACCAATCTCTTGGCAGCGGAACAGGTGAAAAATTAAAATTTGGCAAAATGGCTGTCACGGTGATGAAGACAAACACCCTCTTTTTGATGTTTTAGTCCTCTTTTATATTCCTCTTTTCTCACAGTCCTGTAGGGTACCACAAATTCTTTGGGCATGAACTAGATTATCGAAAAACTCATCAGGGAAATAGGGTTACTGTCAATCTTGTGAATGTATAAATCAATCCACTGCCCCAGTAAATATACTTATTGAGTCATCGGTGCTGATAAAACTAACCCAATTTCTGTGGTAGGGGGTGGTGTGAAAAAATCTATTCATTGATCGATTTGCTCGCGGGGGGTGAAGTAAATCTGCTTAAATATTTTGTCAAGTTCAACTCTGTTGATACTTTGACTTTGAGGTGAAATTGTGCCGTTGACCAATGGCAAGCTGCCCTGACAGTGCAGTTTGAAGGAACAGAAGTAAAACAGAGAGATTAAGGAGAAAACTGAGACTGAAAAGGGCAGAAATATGATAATGACAAGAGGAAGTAAGACAGAGAGACAGATACCTTGAGGACAGAGACACCACCAGTGTCAATTAAACCAGCTATACCTGCTAACCTGCCCTGCTGCAGTGCATGATGAGCTTCAGCTTGGTGGGAGGCAGGGAGGGAGGAGGAGGAGGCGTGAGGAGAGTGGTGATGGTGAGGGGAGGTCAGCTCACTCTTCATTAGACTGTAATTGAATTTCCGCAGCCCGTGCAGGAAGGATGTTCAGCCCTCGCTCTCCCTGCAGGGGAGTGTTGGCTTGCTTCGGCTTCCCAACCTCCCCTCTACTGTCAAGGTTAGCTCAGCTAATGGGCTACTTTCTCCACGGATTTCTCTGCTTGCCATCTGTCATCTACATGTCTGAGCATGTAGGCGCACAGGTACATAATCCACCATGTGATGCTGCTGAAATATAGTAGAGCAGGATACTAGAAACCCTGTGCAGTACCGCAGTAGACCACCTCTGGCCCTGATAACAGCTGACACACGTTGTGGCAGTGACTCAATAAAAGGACCTGCAGCGTCCCACTGTTAAAGCTGACCACACAGACTCAGAAGGACATTCATCCTTATCTTCCAAGAAAGATTATTGGTGGATATCATCAACAGGAATCGCAGCAGCAGCAAAAAAAAAGGGGTTAGGTAAGGTTTCATGATTTTGAAATGATGATGACTGAATTTGGCCTATTGGTTGTTTGATTGTTGATAGATGTAACAGATGGAATACTATGAAAGGAAAGCTTCATGTTTTAATTTTAGCATTTGCTTCATACATCTGCCCAAAGTTGATGTCTGGATGCGCCTTTCTATGAAGGATGCATTCAAATTCATCCCAAACAGGATCAATATCAAGTGATTTTTGTGGCCAGGTCATTAAACGCCTCATGGAATGGCATCATCATTTCCTTAATGTGATGTATTTGTTGTTGAAGCCCCATTTTAGGACATAATATTTTGATTTGATTGAAAAGGTGGAGGGGAGGTATACTTCCTTACACAATGACTATTGGTTGGACTTGACATTTATGCCTACTTTTGTAAGATGAGGTTGCCCTTACAGATTCACCCTTTTCCATAAAGTTGGGGTTCCTATTTTGTCTTTCTTGAACTGTTCCTGGATAATTCCGGCACTCTGACAAAAACAATATCTTGTGGTTGAAAGTTCCCATCATTTCCTTGGGTGTGAATGATGGTCATGAATGGTTAAACCTGTTCTGCTACAATGTTAGCTTATTGCTCTGGCATTAAATTGTTGATCTACAGGTTATACTGAGTTCCAAATTAGGTTGTTGTATCTTGCCACCTCTGTACTGTTGTGGTGACTGTCGTCTTGTGATTACAATGCAACACCTACCATATAACTCTACCAAGATCCACCTTGTACATGTTTCGAAAAGTGCTCAAGCGACTGGTTGTGGCTCACTTGGGTTCTCTTGACACGCCTTTGTCTTGTTCCATTTGTTTTCTTTTCTTTTTCATCAAGCCAAAGTGCAAAACATTCCCTGTTCCAGCTTCTCAAATGTGAGTCAGTTTTATATCATTTTAAAAGAATGTATTTGGGTTTTGGACTGTGGGTCGGAATTTCAAGATGTCACCTTGGGCTCAGGAACATTTCATAAAATAAATGATGAATTGATTAACCAAAAAATAAGCACTAGATGAGCTGTTGTGTTCTAGTCTGTTCATTGTACCCTTTTAAAATTGTGTCCTTCCAAAAGTTTTTGCTCAAACTCAAGCACAATCACATCACACAAGCGATCCCTTTTTCAGAGTCTATTAAATAGTATTTGAAGAGTTATTTCTACAGATGCAAAGCAAGCGCTGAAGTTGAGTTTTTGTGCTCCTGCTATAATTATGTATGGACACACTGGAACAGGCAGTCCCACTCATTCTGTAGGGTCAGGGTTTCTATTTTTCTGCTCACTGAGCGTGTTCAAAGCAGCAGAGATGCATATGTAACACTGTTAAACTGCATTTGGGAATTTTTTTCCCTTTACTCTTCTCTGCCTCGCTCTCCAGCCACGTCCTGGTTTCATTTTTGGTAGCTAATTTTGCTTCCTCTAATAAAGCTGTGTGTTCAGGGCCAGGGGGGTAAACGGCGGTGTTTTTACACGAGAGGCAGCACGAAGCAGTGGAGCACGTTATCATGTTTTAGCAAGTGTTTATGTTTTTCCCCTCCTTTTTAATTGGAGTGTATTTTAGAGATGAGAGCTATTCTCCGGGGGAGGCTGACTTCATTAGCACCTGTAAGTGTCCGGGCATGTTAGCAGAAAAGCAGAGATTGAGAGATAAATGCATATTGGGAGAGTTGTCTTTAATGAATGCTTGTCACAAAATATTTGGCTGTGATATCACTAACTGAGTCAAAAGTTACCTAATGTTCCACCTCCTCTGCCCAGACAAAACTTGTGTGTCTCAAAATAAACCGGTCATTTTCTCCCCTTTTTAAAGTCTAAGTTGACATTTTCTCAGTTTTAACACATAGGACAAACACGACTTCACAGAACAAGACATGCTCTTTGTTTTGTCTTGTTTCCATAAAGCGGTTATTATTATTATTTAGTTTATTGGAGGTTAAATTGCGAATTGGAGCCATTCCCCAAGGAGCATCATTAGCATCTGTGATAGTGGAAGTAACTGGCATTCTGCCAGCTTAATGTGGGCAATCTTAGTACCAAAACAATCATAAATGCAAGTTAACCATTAAGCACAAAGAAAAACAGAAGGAGAGGAAAAGGGAAAGAAATTGAAGAAATAAGAGATGATAAGAGAAATGGCCAATAAGAGACGGGGGGTGGTTTGAGCTTAAGACTTGTTATTATGGAGAGCAGAGATGTCAGTTTTGGCTGTTGAGCAAGTTGAAAGAAGCAGCTCTTAATGGATGGTTGAATAATGGATCAGGAAACATTAGAAAATACCTGCACGTTAGCTGAATGTGCAGATATTTTAGTAGGTGGAGACTGGTGTTTTATTAACCAGGATGCATGTTGGTGTCACACTTGCTGCATGGACTGTCTACTGACCCGCAGTAATAAGACTGTCACGACAAATAATGGACATGAAAATGCGCTTGAATGCACACCAAGCGTCCTTAAGTTTTTCCTTCCTTTTTTTCTCCTCTGTGCTTGTTTTCGTCTCCTTTTCATTCCCCTTCTTTGTTCCTTCTTCTTACGCTTATTCGCCTCGTGTTTGTTGATTTTACTTTTTCTTATGAATTCTTTTGTTTTGACTCGGGCGTCTTTTATAGTAAATTTAAAGAACGAAAGACATTGGGGAGTTGATTGTTTGGGCAGGTTTTGAGTGCAGAATTGATTAAATCAAACCAGAATTGGTTTAAACTTACTACCTTAAACTACAATGCCTATTCATCCCAAAATATTTAGAAAAATGCAATGCAGATTGCTATTGTAAATTCCTTACAAGACGTGTATTTATGGGCCTAAAAGTCTGTTGTGTTTAAACAACAGTGATTCAAATAAAATCTAATTCAATAAATACTTGTTGATCACCCAGTATCAGATCACAGAAGTGATGCATTTGTTGCTTTTTTGGAGTAAACAGAAGACAAAGTGGGTAGTTTGATAACCATCATGGCCGAACACAAAACAAAGGCCCTCCCACAGAGACTCTAAATGTCTATGCTGTACAGGTGAAGCAACATTTTGAATCCCCACATCAATGAGACCTTAGCATCAAAAATGTATTATGTACTATAAACAAACAAAAAAATTATAACGAAGAAATGATGTTGAGTTCCTCAACATTGTGGTCAGAGCTACATGTTGGGTCCCTTATTATTCAGACTCAGATTTCCAATACTGATACTTATTTCATGTAAAAGGTTGGAAGTACGTCATCATATTATATGATGCATTTGGAGCTCCTCCATGCTTATGATAAAAGAGACTTTAGAACATTGCGCTCAGATTGACAACAACTCGACAGCTCTTCTTTTCATGGGGTCATGTGGATTTTGAAACCTAAAAATGGGATCATGGGCCAGAAATGTTGTGAAAAGCTCTTCCTGGCATAGCAGAAGCTAGACGACACTGTCTGTGAGAAATCTCGAACTCGCAGGTCCGAGCTAGCAGGCAGCAGTTCAGACTATGACTCTCTCAAGGACTAACAATTCCCATGGGGATATTTTTACAGCAGTCGACAGCAGCAGTACGAGAGCCGCTCGACAGGATGAGGCTTGGAGATTTAGACTGAACACAACATCACTGCTGCCGTGTTAACAGTGACTAACAGTGACTATCTCCTTTGCTGTTACTGTTCTGTCTTTATGAAGTCAGTTTTGCCTCTACCGCTGTCATATCGCTGCTTCTGCTTCTTTTTATTATCATATATTTTTGTAATGCTACCATTCCTTATTTCCAGCCAAATAGCACATTTTTACTGCCTTTTTTTTGGACTGGCTTTTAGGTAAATTCTTGAATTACCTTTCTGTTATGCATAACTGTAGGATAGTTTGACTTCCTTCTGCCGGGATCAGACAACATGATGGCCACTGTGACAGATTATGTGATCATAGTCATAAATCTTTGCATGACTTGGCTGAGAGACGTGGTAGACTACACACTGCCGTCTTTCATGACTTGTGTGATAGGTGGTCAGCAAGGTGCCAGGGATGACTTTACTGTTCCGACTGACTGCGCCAACAACAGATCTTTACGTATGTAATCACGGTTTTATGAATGAATGTGAAAGACACACTGACTAAATATTGTGAGGTAGGTGTAGAACGTTATTGGTCAACGGATTTAAAACAGAACAGACTGGAGAACAATTATTCACTTTTGCAGCCTTTAATCATCATTTAAATGTCTGTCTGTTTGCCCAAGAATCAAGCTCATCAGATTGTTCCAGTTGATTCTCAGTTAATGTTGCTGGATATCAGACATATGGACTCACAGACCTGAGACCAGTGGCCATACAATGGGACCTTACCCGACCTGATTACACTAGATATAATTTGGACCCGGGAAGATTTGTGTTACGAGGCAGCAGGAGAAGGACCCAAGTGCAGACAGACAAAGAGGCTCAAGCTATTTCCAAGATTTATTACCACAGAACTCAGGAACAGGGAAAGCAGGCAAAAGAACCTCACAGACCTCCTCCAACACAGAGCACACACATGAACAATGAACCAACGATGAACAAAGGAAAAGGACAGGTATAAATAGGGAAGGGACCCCTGAGGGAATCAGGAGCAGGTGTGTAACAGGGAGCAGGTGAGGCTAATCAGACACATGAGGGCAGGAACAGACAGAAAACAGGAAAGACAAGACTTTAAAATAAAACTGGAAACAGACAGATTCACGGAATGTAACAATTTGGGTCTAGATTACTTGAAACCGAGTGGACTCTTGAGGACCTCTACTCAGAACCCAACCCTGTTGTTGTATTTAAATTGAAAGGTTGAGATTAAGCAGATCATTTATGGAAAAACCGATTTAAAGATTCATATTTAAAATTTTGGTGCACATCTTGATGCAGAGTTCATATTCTGAATAATGTAAGACCTTCAATTTCAAATAGGCAGCAGAAATACAGCAGCCCTGATGGAGATGTTAGTGTTGTGGCTGTACTGTGAAGCAGTAGCATGTGTGCCTGTGCTGAAAATGTGTAACAGTGCTTGAAGGCAGAAACATTAAATTGTCCATCTTCTCGCTTATCAAAAATGCTGCTTTCATCATTTTACCACATAACGGCAAAGTGCACATCTGTAATACATCTATTATCATTGCCTCAGTAGCTATTTAAGCTGTGTTTATTTGTGTGAACGGGGAGGATGCTTTTAACCCCCCTCACTTTTTCTTTTTTTTTTAATGACGTTGCAAAAAAAGCAGCCTCAAATGTTCCCAGCCTGGCGCTCGGCAAAAAGGGAGGATGTGTGATGGAGTTCACAGGAGCAGCCGAAGGAATAAATTAGCAGCTTGGCTCTTTGGTGCTGTGCTAAGACTTCTGGGAAGTAATCCAGCACCTTGGAAAGACAAAGATTTGGATGCCATATTGGATCCACTGTAATTTGAGGTTAATTGAATTGAAAATCCACCCCCTGCCTCACCTAAATAAAATAAATCTGCAGTAGGAATGAAGAACTGTATGTATGAAAGACAAAGTATGTATTGTATGTTTTATGCAGCTGGTTTCTGAAGCAAAATACACAGTGTGATCAAATGCATATATTTCCCTCGTTGAATACTTGTGGAGCACTGCTGGCCACACTGTGCTGTGACTTTCAGTGTTTGTGATTGAATTCTAATTAATGAGGATGCAATGCATTCCTGCAGCAGAAACAGATGGAGGGCAGCGAATGTTCGGCTGTTTGGTAAATGGGGTCTACGGAGGTGAACCAGGCATCGATGATGTCTGAGCCCTCATCATGTCCTGGACTTCACATTCTAATAATGACTAATGTGTTTGCAGACATCAGGCTGCTCTCGTTTGGGTGATTTATAGCATCACCAATTTTCAGTAAACCAGAGGAGCCGTATTCTAATTTATTCAGGTCAAATTAACCATTCATAATTAGACGTGGTAACCTTTCCCGCTCCCCTCTCCTTCGCTGGATGTGCTGTACATGCAATGAAAATGTTCATTTTTTAATCTCACTGGCTGTCATTAGGAAGGTTATGTAAGAATCATCACATGCAGGGCAAAAGTTTAGCCAGAATCAGTCTCCTAATGGTTAATAGCTAATGGGCTGATGTATTTCAATATTATGAAGGTAAAGGCTCAACCTTCCCCTCAAAGGGTGGCACCGACTCTATGGAGCCCCTCAGGCCGTTTCAGTGTCGAAACACAGCAGCACATATTAATTCTGTGATCAGTCAGTTTAATATTGAATGATTGGAAATTATTAATTTATAGGTGAATTATTCGAAGGACAACAGAATACATCATTAAAAGCAAATAAAAGAGGCACATAACAGACACAAATATGTAAAGTTGGCCCATAAAACAAACCAGTATAACACATCAGACAGACTTAATAACAGTCAGTATTATTAACTGTTGCACTGTATATATTTAAATGCACATTGCAGTGAGAAAGTATAGACGATGTATGTCCTAATACTTCCTGTTTGCATGGATCTGAAACCCAATTCTGGTTTGATGACATGAGGATAAATCACAAGACGAACTTGTCAGCCATCACAGATTATTTTGTACATTTTATACCATGGTGACTCATCACTTCACACTCTGGTTTTATTTGTCCATTGTAGGCAATGTTGCAAATCAATGAGCAGAATCGTTTTACAGCATTATTGGATTTTTGCATGATTTTGCATCAAAGTGATGAAGTATGTGTCTCAGTCTATTTAATTTGCTGGATTAGCCAAAAGCAGACATTTTCATCAAGTTATTTTATCCATAGACACTGTGTCAACTGTCATTCCACAAAATATATCATGATATAAAATGCTATTGCAGTAATACTTGAACCCTCCTATTTAGCTTTTATAGCATGCTATAATGTAGATGTAAGAAGATTAAAGTGTATTAATGTATTTGTCAACTATAACTCCTCCTGTGGGCACCGATAAGTGGAGGCTGGTGTACAAACATAATGATTGACATAGTAAAACTATAACATTATTATTACTATTAACAACATTAATGAACAATTAGACTGTCATTATATTGGCATACAATTACAGTATAGTGTGTTATGAACCATTTATTGGATGTTTATATAGTGCTTATAATAAAATAATATAATATAGCTGATCTAAGTACTATCTTGCCCCTTAAATTGGGGATTAAAGGACTACAGTTCCTACAATGTCCATCTGATGTCGATGTAAACACCCTCAAATCAAAGCTGAAAGTTGGTTTTATCTCAAATATGTCCCTGTCCTTCCCTATACTTTCTGTCACAGATTGAATTATCACTTTGGTAAATAATCCATCACTTGGCTTTAAAGCAAAGCTTTCGGCACTAACTTTAACACATGTGACGCGGGTTAATTTGAGCCAGACCACTTCAGGCAGGCTGCATAATAAATGGGGCTTTCAGGATTAACCAGAAGAGGCCTGTGTGACAGTTTGACAGACAGCTCTCCTCACTCTGGTCTTGATTACTGCTCTCTTCTAATTTTGGTTTGCTGTGCTTTGGTTAGATCTGGTTTTGCCCAAACACTCTGGTCTTTTCCGGGGAAGTAATGGTGGGTCTTGATGCTGTTTGACTTGAGGAGATGGGCTGTCATTTACTCAGGCTCATTAAAAAAATAAATCACAGGAGAGAGAAAGGAAAGAAGGCTGGAGGGAGATTGTCAGAGGGTAGAGAGACAGATCTGAGGACCTGCTGGCTTCAGGTTTGTTGGTTTTGGCTGGTCCTGCTGTCTTCAATGTCTCAGCTGTCCGTTGGGATCGGGAGTGCCTTTCCCAAGAGGCAGCTGCTGCCAAACAGCATCAAAACAGAAGCACGATCTGAATGAGGGAGGGAAGATGAAGAGAGATAACAAAGGAGGGGCCAGAAGGAAAGCAAGAATGAGACAGAAAGGAAACAACTGACTGCAGAGATAAATACATCATGCCTGCCATTTTAGCAGTTCCACATTATCCTGTGAAGGTTTGAAAGGACTGATGCCTTTCCTCCATCCTCTCCTCAGATATTCAGAATCCAATTAGTGGTGGTGTTGGGGGGGGGGTCCTCAGTGACAGTGGCCCTTCTGTAAGAACTACTATCAATGAGGAATACTGACAGAGTTAATATTTTATTAATGTCTGGCCTGTCTGCCTGTATTCTGCAAATAATGGCCCTTTTTGTCAGGCTTTACAAACTTTTCTTGTGTTGAAGTTTAGAGACGGGTGCAGAAAAGTTAAGGAAACAAAATATAGATATAGATAAAATATAAATATAGATAACATGAAGATGGAAACCATTCACTATCTTTTCAACAATACTCTTATTGTTGAAATTCAACTGATGGACAGCCATAAAAGTTCAAATATAAATCTTTTTGAATCAGAATTTATTTCCAGGGTTATGACTTCCATTGCATTCTACAATAGGGCTGCTGCTAGCGAAAATGTGTGTGTGCAATCATTGTATTTTGGTCAAGAAGAACAATTTTACCTGCATGAGTCAACAAAATGAGAGTTATCACTGTGCTGTATGGTGAAGTTGGACAGGGAGAGGACTGATCATACAGGATTGGAAAATGCTCCCACTTCCAAATTGTCTGACATGGCTTTGAAGAGCAATTATTGAGCTGGTAACGCCATTGAATTAAAGGATAAGAATGGTGTTATTTTATCTTTTTATTATTATGAACAACAAGAGAAGAGACTAAAACCAACATTTGTATCCTGCTAAGAAGTGTAGGGCTGTGTATTGTTTGAAACGTTTCAAAACTAGTGTCGATACCATATCTGAGTTTTGGCCCAGTTACCAGAACCATACATTTTTTTATACCCTACTTTGGGGAATATAAAAATATTTCTAAAATTTGACTTAAATGAGGAACTATGTGATCAAAGAATCTGACCGGACATTTGATGCCAGCCTTCGGTACTTTCGGTACAGTTTCCATTACTCTGCTCTGTGTTTTGGTACCAAAAGTGTTGAAGTTTAATTCCCAGGCCTAAACAAGTCTGTGTAGCCACAGGGTAATGTAGCATATGCTTCTCTACACTGTTGTCACGTAAGCTACACCTGCTGTGTTGATAACAATTAAGGAACATGTCACTCCATTCAACTGCTTTACTCTTTCATATCCTTTTAATAGTTTTGGGGTAACACTGGCTGTTGCCTCTGGTGTGGTTAAAATACAAATATAAAATAGCACCAGCCTTACTCTTTACTTTGTGGGATAATTATGTAGAAAATGGATATTCTAAAAACAAATATTCAGACTCATTTTTGGGAGGCAGTTTGCATGTGTGATGGAGCTGGAGCGTGAGCCTCTACAGAGTTACTGTAGATGACAGCTTTGGTTGAAAGTAAACAGTTTGTCTTCAAGGAGACAGCCTGATAAAAACACTGCTGAGTCATGTCATGCATCTGTTGTGTGGACCACGTTATATCTGGAACCATTCTTGGACAGTTGGTTTGGACCATATGGTATTTTATCAAGACTTCTTCCAATCAAGATGGAATGAATGCATTTCAGCACCATGTCGAGGATTTTGACTGAAAACTGAACAGAGACTGAAAAACAGGGAGATGATGGTTGGTATTAAACAGATGCCTTACACATATCTGAGATGGATAGAAGAATAGGTAGTTCCACAGATGGATAGGTAGTTCCACAGATGGATAGGTAGTTCCACAGATGGATAAGGAGAAAAAAAGCCAGAGATTGAAAGAAAATGCTACATTGGAGTTTTGCTGACCTTTTCCCAAACCATAATGGTTTATATTGGCTCTTTAAAGCATGGCCTTATCACAGTGATGATTTATTCCTAAAACAAAGTTTAAAGTGTTTATACCACTTCATTGGTCAGGGATATAAAAACAGCTGGAGCCGGGTTGATGATCTGTTTCGTGGTGTTTCTCTGCGATGGTTGAAAGGGTTTCAGCTTTGGAAACACAGTGACAGTAGACAGACAGCGAATGAAACATGGCCTTGGCCATTTTTTTATTGACCTGTCAGAACTGACTTGAAGTTTGAGCAGAAAGATTTACAGGCTCCATTTAGGGCAGGATTGATTTCTGTGGACGGACGCTCTGAGGAAAGATTGGAGAAGAAAGTGTGCTTATAGCCCTCTATTTGATTGATTGATTGATGCTTTCTTTCAATTTTTGGTTTGCCTTTTCTTAGGCATATTTGCTTTAGCAGAAGAAGCAGGCCATTTTGCTGACATCTTCCTCTTTCTTGAGATTTATTGTGTCACTGCAGCTTGAGAAAGACACAAAATCAGTTTTGATCTGAACTCAGGCACAACTGTCATGTGTTGCACCAACAGCTCCGACTTTCTGCATTGTCTGATGTACTCACTGAAAATAAACTGAACAGATTTTTGGAGGACGCAGTATATGTAATTCCCTTATAGGGCATTATGAATTTGGTTTGGTAAAATGTTGAGCATCATTACAATTTGAGAAGAAACGCTGTTTTTTGGCCAAAAGGCTTTATGACCACACATGTTAGGAGGGGCTGATTTAATTCCTTTTTCATTCCTCACCATTGGATTCTTTGTCTTTAGGGTAACATTTTATCTAATGACTGCGGTAAAGATATTAAAAAAAGTCTGCGAGTGCAGAAAAGTGAGTGAAAATATAAAGTCTATCCCAGTGTGTTATGATGTAGAGGCCTAAAGGGGAACATTTCAGTCTGGAGCATGTGGCAGAGGCAGATGTCTTGTTTGATGGTGACGGCTAATGGTTTAGTTTTCTTTGATCTTTTTTGTAAGACAGCACAGTAGGGAGGCCTTGCCATTTGTGGACAAAGGGTGTGAACCTATTGTGTTCTTTAGATGACATCAGTACTATTTTGTCTTTTCTTTTCTTTTTTTTTTTAGAGAGACAGGAAATGTGGGGAAAGAGAGTAAGGGAATGACATGCAGCAAACAGGCCGGCCAGCCTGGAATTCAACTGGGCACTCGCTGCTCAGGGCATATGTGCCCACGTGGTTTGCCCTAACCACTCGGCTATCGGGTCACCCCAATACTATTTTATTCTGATGCATTCACCATTCTGATTACTGCTGTCTCTGTCTTAATCTCTGCAGAGCACCTAAAGGTGGCGCTAGAGGAGTACATGGTGCGGTTGCCGAAGGTTCGCATCCTGAGAACCAAGAAACGGGAGGGGCTGATCAGGACTCGCCTACTTGGAGCTGCCGCCGCTAAAGGAGAAGTCATCACCTTCTTAGACTCCCACTGTGAGTCCAACGTCAACTGGCTGCCTCCGCTGCTGGGTGAGGAACAAAGTCACACAACTCATCAGCTCATCGTGTGTTTAGACTGTAGGAAAACGTGGCTCTGCCATCTTTTTTCTTTTACATATTTTGCAGACAGTTAATGACATATAACATATAAATATGACATTGACAACATACTAGATACTGTAACACACATTTCAGAGGGGGTGGTAGTAACAAAATGCAGTTAGCAGTCATCCCTCATGCCAAGCAACACCCACTGCCACACATATAAAATGGGAATCTCCTCCATCTCTCCATAAATCAAATTAATTTGATTAATCGAAATTAGGGTAACATGGTGGAGCCCACATGGGTGAAATTGAGTAGAGACGAGAAATGGGTAATTGCTACAGCTGACTAATACACCTATTAATCAAACAAATCCTAATCTGGGGGTCAGGACTTCTCAAAATAAATGTGAAGGGTCGCAAGATGATTAACAGAATACAATAAAAAAAGAAAAAAAACATTTCTTCTGCTCAAAGCCATGTTTGTAGAAGAAATGTTATACTCTTCTGGTTCTATTGTGGTCTTCTACCTCACCAGGATTCTAAAACCTATTAAAATGAAACAGTCTGAGAAGGGTACATCATGCTTTGGTTGACCTTTGGTTGCTCACTGCGCCCACACATCTGTAAAGAGGAGTTACGAGTAGACATTGCTTTGCTGTACAAAGTCTAAAGCCCAACAGCTTTGGAGCAACTTTTCTATCTATTGTCATCAACTGTCTGTCAACCTGTCTGCCTGCCTCTGTGTCTCTCAGACCGAATCGCGCAGAACAGGAAGACCATCGTGTGTCCGATGATCGACGTGATCGACCACGACAACTTTGGCTACGAGACGCAGGCAGGGGACGCCATGCGAGGGGCGTTTGACTGGGAAATGTACTACAAACGGATACCCATCCCTACAAAGCTGCAGAAGGATGACCCCAGTGAACCATTCGAGTGAGTGCAGTTATTTTTGTCACTTGACATGACATTTGCTAGAGGATCTTATCCCGATTATCTTAGGGCACAAACATGGTCCACGCAAGTATGCAAATGCAGGCGCTTCGAGCTACGCAAGATCAATTTAACACTCCGTTGCATTCTGGGGTGGCACCTCAAAATCTTAACGCAACGCAAGTACGAGCTGCAGTCTGAATGTTTCAGCTAGGGGCGCTATAGCATAAAACAACAAGAGAAAACTGACCCCTTCTGTTTAGGTTCACTTCCCAGGGTTCGTACGAAGTCTTGAAAGTTTGGAAAATGCTTAATTTTAATCGTTATGTTTTCAAGGTTAGGAATATGCTTGAATTCGAATATACTCCTTGAAAAATGCTTCATTTTCAACATAATCTGGTGTTTCATCATCGACACAATCACTCATGTAAACCAAAAATACTTTATATATTTGAAATCCTGTCGTCATATTTGTTTGTTGTCTCCTGGCATTTATAGTAACAATTTAGATGTGATGATAAAGGCTTCGAGAGTCTGGACATTTTTGGTTTAGGTACCTTGAAAGTGCTTGAATTCTACTCTTGAAAAGCTGTACGAACCCTGACTTCCGCACAAAACAACCATGGCTGACTAGTTTGACGAAGCTCTAGCTGAACATGTCCGTATCAGGGATGTATTAAGGAGAACTGTATACAGAGGCGTATTTATGACACTTCGCCACCTCTTCATTCAGACAGGAATGCAATTGGGACTCTATATTGTGGTCATGGAAACGCTCTGATTAGCTTCACATTGCAGAGCACACATTGGGTGTGTTCGCCGGTGTAATGCGTTTGTGCCGGCTGGGCCAGACGTCATTTGCGTTCACGTGCTTGCCTGGACAACATTTGTGCCCTGAATGGTCCCAGTGTCAGTTAAAAGCGTTCAACTGTGTGTGTTAGTGCCACACTCTTTTGAATGCGATACACAGGACCTTGTAACCCTAATTTTTCACTGAGGGGTTGTCTGAGTGTACATGCTCTTTGTCACCACCGCCCTGCTCTCCATTTGTTGTTGAGGTTATTGCAAATATATTAATATTAATTGAATGTGAAAGTTCTTTCTTGACCTTGAAAACAGTCATTTGATTTGAAAAAAAAAATCCCTTGAGGAAGATCATGAGGTGCGGTTGGAAGCTTCGGGAAAAGATATTATTATTTATATTATGATGTTGAAATTCACATTTATTATTGCTCAGCTAGATGTAGTAGTTATTAACAGCACAATTTGTAGATTTACAGAAAGTGATAAATGAGTCATTCATTGAGCAAAATGCCAAATAATTGCTGGTTCCAGCCTCTCAAATGTGAGGATTTGCTGCTTTTCTCTAGTTTCGTATCATTGTAAATGAAATATTTTGGGGTGTTGGACTGTTGGTCGGATAGAAGAAAAGTTATTTGATTTTGTCACCTTGGGATTTGGGAAATGGTGGTGTTTCCCAATTTGTGACATTTTATAGACTAAATGATGGATCAATTTATTGAAAAAGTAGTTAAGATTAATTGATAATGACTAGTTGCCCCCTAGTTGCTTGTTTCAATTACATGTGTAGTTACTCCCTGGAAAGTTGTCGTCAATTTGAATCTAAACAAAGACAAACCACAGATTCATGTGTACATTACTTTATGACATCTGATCCCCAGGTAATACTACTCGAGTACAAACACGACTGATAGCTTTCGACCTCAGTGTCCTTCCTCGACACGCAGCAGCACCTTTAGAATAAATAAACTATAACCAGAGACACATAACTGTCCGTGTGATGCCAGACACTCCATTTGTGAGCTTTGAGGGATTAGTTAGACAACTTTTCTCTGTTTGGATGCCAAAGATGATTTAGGTGTCCTGGGAAATACAGTAGGTATCATCAGGCAGGGCGGCTGTGGTGCAGGAAGATAAGAGACTAATGAAGAAGAAATGAGCTACAGAACAATCAGAATCAATCCTCATTTCGTGAATTAGTCTGCTCTTCTTGCCCAATGAAATGACCTTCATCAGTGCAAATCCAATTTGAGTCGCAAAGATTTTCATTTTCATTCTGATTGACATTGCCGCAGTGGAGAATGAGGCACAGTAGGACAGCAAAATCCATCTTGGGGGTGTGTGTGTGTGGGAGTATGATTGTCAATCACCTCTCTCTCTTTTCTTTCCTTCTGTCTCTCATCCCTCCTCAGACTTCAGTGTTTCATTCAGCGATGAGCTCACTCCTTGACTCTCTCTTTCAAGGTCAATAGACTGAAATGGGGAATATCAACTTGAGCATTTCTAATTAAATCTGAATTGTGAGTGGGAATATTCATGGCCCATTGAGTTAAATCTTTTTTTTTTCCTCCAGTGGACTGACACTTGCCAGCTTTTTGTCCAGCTGGAGAAACTGATATCTGCTCCCGGCAAATGTTGTCAACAACTTTGGCAAAGCAAAATAGACTAAAATTGGCAAAATTATGATTGCAATCAGAATCTGTTAATCAAAGAATAACTGAAGAAGAGTAAAAAATCTACCTATTAAATCCCAGCTTTTCAGTGTTTTTTTAATTTAACAGACAGTGCAGTGAAGTGTATCAGTGTTAAATAAAGGTATTTGCCCAAATAAAGTATAAAATATAAATTTAAGTAATGTCTGATGAAAGAATAATTAGGACTAAGAATCTGCAGCAATCAAAAAGTATTGAGGTTTGATGCACAGCCCAGTACATTACTTTTATGGTACTGTATATTTTCTAGTTGTTTTCAGAACTATTGACGTCAGTTCAGTCAATGCTGGTCAATATTAATTCAGTGGAGCTGCTCACTGGCTGAAAGTAGAAGTCTGAAGACACAGTGCTAAATTGGATTTGCACAGTACAACTGCAAAGTGATTTCCTTCTTTGAAAATATAAAATGTAACATCAAAATGGTTGAGAAGGTAATTACAGCCATTCAGAGCTGCACCATTCTCTCTCTTCTTGTCTTTGAAAGACTATAAGAATAAATGTTTGAAAGACTCAGCTCCTCATGTTTGTGGCGACCATCATTCAGGTCGATACTGAGCTTGTACCTCAACGTGTGTGTGAACAGGTAATGGAAAATAGTCTCAGATGGTCTGCCATCGCAGAATTTCTGTGTATGTGTGTTTGTGTTTGCTGTCAAAACAGTAATGGCATTTTAAAACTAACTGAAATCAAATCAAAACTAGAGTGTAAAGCCACGTTAGCGGCTTCTTGAAGCTGTACTTGAGCTAAATGCCGATATCAACATGCTAACATGCTTACAATGACAATGCTAACATGATAATGTTTACCAGGTATAATGTTTACCATTGCAGTTGGACAGTTTTGCATGTTAGCATAAATTGAAAATTCGACCTGATGATGGCGCTAGATGAAAAGTCAGGATCACTAAAATGATTACAGTTTATCTTGATGGGAACATGAAACTTTGTACCAAATGTCATGGCAATCCATGCAATAGTTGTTGAGCCATATCACTAAAATCATAATGTGAATCCCACAGTGGTGGTCAGGGGATCACCAAAGTCATTAGGATTCATCATCTGGGGACCATGAATGTGTTTACAAAATTTTGTGCCAATCCATCTAGTGGATGTTGAGATATTTCACTGGATCAGTGAAAACTTTCACCTGCTGGTGGACATAGATGTAAAGTCAGGTCATCACCAAAGCCATTAGGATCCGTCCTCTGGGGACCGTGAAAGTCTGTACAAAACTGTGTCATCATCGCCATCCATCCAGTAGTTGTTGAGATATTCTGGACCAAAGTGGTAGACTGACCAATAGAGAGACCAGAGCCACGCTGTTAGAATGGCTAAATGATTTGAAATGCCATTAATTTCAGCATTAAACAACACATTCCCACACTTTTCTTGAATTTCTTTATATATCGTCAGTATACTCAACACGGTTAGAAGCTTATTGTTTTCATTTAAAGATATGATATAGTTACAGTATATAAAAGTGAATTAATTAAATGCCTTCCAGCAAAACAATCTTTCACCAAAAAACGGGTTCCTGAACATCAGCTAAACAAAGTAGTTGCCAAGCAACACAGCAGCAGCAGTGTGAGTGGTGACTTTGGGTCAGTGCATTACCATTTATAATGAAGTGCTGTGCAGCTACAGGTGTGTTCATTGGGTTTCTAACAGTGGCTGGCTGTCTGACAGAAAAGAGAAAGAGAACTATTCCTATTCTGCCTTCGACAAGGCGCTGTGACTGTTCACATGTATGCTCGAGCATTTGTGGAAGAAAAAAAAACACTCTGAAAACAATGGAAGAGAAAGGCAGGCAGTTTATGACAATCACTGCAGCGACCCAGGGTCAGACATGCACGACAGCTCAAGTACTGTATGTCAACTAGAGCTGTACTAGCGTTATATAGCTGAAATCATATCAATCATATCACATCAATATTTATCTGACATTGATATATATCATGGTATGTCAAATATATACAAAATTATACACAAAATCATCAAATTGGTGTCCACTGCAATGGCCGGTCTTCCATTGCTGTGCATTGTATCAGATGACACTCTTCACACATAAAATCACACAAAAACAATTTTGGATGTTTTGTTTTTAATTTAAATTAGATATGAATCACTAATTAATGATGACACATGATCACGATTATGTTATAAGTCGATATACAACAATACTGTGCAACCCCCTAAAGTCAACGCTTGCTTGAAAATAGAAGGTGTAGAATTACTTCAACATTTTTATTGCAAACACTTTTCAGATTTTCAGGTACTTTTCCTGTAAATTACCACTTGTCAACAAATGTCAACAATTCCCCTATGTATGTACATATTCCTGTACCTGACTCACCAAAATAATTTGTAGTCTACTGTTACCAAATGATAAATATATCAACTGAATGAAACTGAATTAGGCTGAGGCTCTTGATTATTTTCATTATTGAGTATTAAATTATTCTGATAATACAGTAAGGATGATTATTTCTGAAGGGCACAAGTAAATATGAAAGGAATTCTCTGGGCCGACTCTTTTAAAATAAATAGTTACTGGTTTCCTTGTACAAAAACATCAAAATATTTAGCATTATTATTTAAAATGTTAGACGTGGTAGCTAAGTTCGAAAGCCAGAGCTACTTACAGCCCTTAAGTTGCACTGCTGTGTTCAGTAAAAACAGCAGCTTTCAAATTGAAATGCTACCAACACTTTGATTCATTCTGGTATCTTTTTTCTTCACTTGAAACCCAGCGTCAGCTCCTGGTCTGACAGGGATTAATATCCACGCAGTCGTCCGCTGTGTAAAATCTCTGCAGACTATAAAAGCCTTAATGCAGAACAATTGAATTTGACTATCCAAATTACACAACTTCCTCAAGTAATTGTACCTGACAGATCTGATATTTGGTGAAAAACAGCGGTTCGAGAGGTAACGCTTAAAGTAAACAGTGTTTACATTTGTAGCTGAACATGCCTCTGGCTGTTATTCTGGAACTAGTGTTTAAATGATCCTCATTTTCACTGACTTCATCTGAGTTGTGAGATATCAGTGTAGTCTATCCTGAAGCCACACACAACTCCAGGCAGGTGAAGTGTGTCAGTGTTTTCTCCTTTCGGCAAACAAGAGCTTACAATCTCCACCCCACAAATCAGTGCCCACACAGTGTCCATGCTCTCTTGGCTCAGCTCACACACTCTGGTGACCATACAACAGTTTGCAATCACTACACTTTGTGCAGTCAAAAACACACACGCACATAAACACACCATTCCTTTGTCCCCCTGCAGCCACCGTTGTTTACCCTTTGTCTCCTGATGAAAGTCTGTCCACTGCTTTTCATTCAGCACTACTCCAGCAACGTAGGAGGTATGTGTGTGTGTGTGTGTGGGCTTTGTGTTTTCTTCAGCTTTCTTCCTCCAGCATACAACAGTTACCAGCCATGGACAATGAACTGCTCAGACACACTGTCGCCCAGTCAGGCAAATCAAGTCAGTCACTGTGACAAACATATTTAAAGAGTTCGAGGGCAACGTTTGTGCCTCCTGTGTGCACTTTATTAGAAAGACAAGAGAAATACAATGCGGTCGTAAAGTATTAGAACAGTGGAATGTCTGGAAGAACACCATATGTCCACCATATTGTAAAAACAAAGGCAGGCAGGGAAAGAAGAGTGCGATATCTGTGATTGTGGCTTTTACAAGATTTAATGTGTGACTTTTTTTTGAGGGCTCACTCATGTTTACTTACTCCTTGACTTAATGAACTTGCAACCCAATCCCTGTAACGACTGAATATAAAGCCATTTTTTGTCAGGGTGTGGGATGTGAAGTGGCAGGAGAGAGGCTCAAACAGTTTCAATGATTTTAATGAAGTCTTCCTTATAATTACAGGCAGGCAGACAGGCAAGCAAGCACAGGTAAGGCCAGACTCAAATAAATCACCCAATAACTCCAAAAGAACAGAACACATCGACATAGAACGCAGAACACTGAACACACCTCTAAACACCAGACAATGGACCAACAAGAAACAAAAGACAGGGACCGGAATAAATAGAGAAGACACTGATGAGGGGATCAGGAGCGGGTGTGCACAAGAAAGCAGGTGAAGACACTCAACAGGTAATCAAGACAAGGGGGAGACACGAGGGCAGGAAAACACTAGAAACAAGACAGACCAAACTAAAACAGGAAACCAGACAAAAACTACAAATCAAAAATACAAGAAACATAATAAGACAATGAGTCCTGACATTTTTTTTGCTTTCTTTCGCTTTATTTCTCAGTTTATGTGCTCAAAATTTCAAATAAACTTTATTCACCACCAACAATATTCCAATATACCAACTGTACATATCAGTAGCTGGCAAAGGAATGTGGAGTATGGATCAACCAATCACGTTGCTTGATCCTCAAGTCCACACAATGCATCGTTGGTGTCAGCCTGTTCGTGAGCCTCTGTGACCTCCACTTACCCGTAACACCCCTCTGTGCATAGATCCGCAGAGACGTGTATCTTTGAACCATAATTTCAGGCTGAGACTGAATAAAAAAAAACTTACCAGGGACTAGAGTTCTTTGTTATTTTCCTTCAGTTTCTCTCCTTAAACCTCTTTTCTCTGCACATTCTTGAAGTGGAGTCATAAAGCACAAATTCTTTGCTGAAGTTGAAACATTTTAAACCCGCACAGACACATCATTCCCTCAGTTCAGTTCAGCATGAACACGCCTTTCAGTGTTTTGTCTTGGTACCCCAGCACACTGGCTTTGGTTGAGGTCAGAACAAGGACAAGCAACATGGTTAGCCACCACCATCTGTCTTGTTTAATTTCATAGTTCAACACACAAAATGCTCTCTAAAGAAAATGTTTCTTTCTCCACCCGTCTGCTCCTCCTGCTTGCTACTAGTTGACACTGGTGTCCTGATGAGAAGCTGTTCAATACATTTCATTCAGTTCCACTGCAGGGACGAGCTCCCTCTGCACTCTGAGCTGAGGACCATTATGTCATACAAGTCAGAATTCACAAAGGTTCAGATGGGTTGATTGGTTGTGCACTGTGCCGGGTCTCACTGGGCTGCTAAACACATGCAGGCACATACAGCGGACAAATAATAAACCCTGACTCATCTCACAGCATGTAGACTGTAATAAAATATTAGACTACAGTTCTCTTGATTCAATCATCTGTGGTAAATGGACTTTTACTAATATAGCACTTTTCAACCGTTGAAACGTCTCCCAAAGCGCTGTAGAGTAATCTAAGCTTTTAACAGTAGTCTAAGTCACCCAATCACACACCAATGGGGACACAGCTGCCATGCTGGCCTCCACCGGGGGCAACTTAGGGTTCAGTGTCTTCAGTGTCCCAAGGACACTCGATCGAACCACCAACCCTGGGGTTGATGGACAACTGCACTACCCTCTGTACCACAGCCGCCGTCAGAAATAGACCCTTGTGATTTACCAGTTTATAGGATCAGCTATGCAGCATGAGCTCGTATGTACAAACCTGACATGAATGTTCAAGGAAAACAAGTTGAGTGAGATCAGTGCACCGACAGAGCATACCATCAGGTGACACTCCACCCAACATGCTTTTAGTAGGAAATGCCCGCCTCTTGTAGTCTTGAACGTTGGCTGTTAAATGTTGGTAGTGTCATTATTTTGCCCTTTTCACAAAATGTCCAATACAACTTTAAATGGATGTGAGGAAAAACACAAACCTCAGGAAAATAAAACAGAAAAAAAGTCATTTGGACTGCTCCTCTGTGGACAGAATGTCTCTTATATTTTGCAGGAATATTGAATAAGAGAGAAACAAAAATATATCTGGATTAAGTGTTTTCCTTTGTCATTTTCCTGCCGTTACAGCATTTCTGTAGCGCTGTAATGACAGTCCACTTTGCTGTACTCTGAAATGACTCCCTATTTACTGCTATATTTACTATATGCTGTATATTCACAATGGAACCAAAAAAAAGTTGTCACTGCAGCACAATACATTTTGCACACACAACGAAGAATCACCAATATGTTATCCTAAATGTATCAGCAACCACCTGCAACACTTTAACACAAACCATTACAACTACCTAGTGGTGTCCTTACAACTGTGTGATCACAGCTGAGAGAGGAGAAGAAGATGGACGCGGAGAGCACTACTAAAACGCAGAGTCTCATTTTATTGTGTCTAATTGTGTGTAACTGTGTATTTTGTGTTTCCTCCAGGTCACCGGTGATGGCAGGCGGACTGTTTGCTGTGGACAGGAAGTGGTTCTGGGAGCTGGGAGGATATGACACGGGTCTGGAGATCTGGGGAGGAGAACAGTACGAGATCTCCTTCAAGGTAAGAAATGAAACACCACCACACGCAGAGCTACAGTTTAGTGTAGAAAATAATCAATAGTGTCACTTTGACCTCTGTGTAAGTGAGTGGGTCCTTCCAGGTTCCATGTATACTGTTATTGAATATTGTTCCGTACGTAGAATGTAATGAGCATTATGAACCATGCACGGGGGGGGGGGGGGGG
>LKNJ01003527.1:0-40692 GCA_002120245.1 Maccullochella peelii
GGGAGTTCTGTGTTGCATATATTATACATATTATACTGCACACACAGTGTAGGCTTGGTTTATTTAAGTGCATCTGGGGGTGTATTTGAAAAATGAGTATTTCTTATATTGGTGACAAAAAAAATGAATGGAACAGAAGAGACTTGAGCCACAAACAATTCTTAAATCTTATACAATGACTTTGTCATACATTCTGTGCGTTTGAGACGGGTATTGATAAAATGAAAGATAAAACATGGCGACCAGATACCAGAGAATCACTGGTTTGACATGAAGGACAGGTAGGGGTGGATCTCAGATAGAGCAGCCAACCAGGTGAATGTTAGTCTTTGGTCTCAAGTGCACACCAAACTAAAGCTAAGCATTTAACTAGGGCCAGATTAACCCACTAGGGAGCACTGAAGCCAGAATGAGCTGTGGACCCCTATTCAGCCCATTGTACATTGTTTAAATATAAAACATGTGATCAAATTTCTAATGCAAGGACTTATATTAGAGTTTTCTTTTTTTACATGGTGGTGGTATTGCTACTTTTATTCAAGTAAAAGATCTCTATTGCATAATATGACAAAAACATTAAAACTACAGTATATTTTGACACAGGATCTCTCGACAATACACAGTATTGAAAGAAAAAAAAGCAGAAACAACCTTGAGACCCTTACCATTTCAGTTTGTTTCATTGACGTGCATCAATTCACATGGCGGATAATGGCAAAGAAAATTATTTATTTATTTATGAATCAAATTACCACAAATTAATTGCCACACAGTGAACTTGGGGCTCTCGGGGGACACATGAGGGTCTGGGGTCCCAAGGCAGTTGTCCTCTTTGCCCAGTTGGGTAATCTAGCCATTATCGGTAGAGGGCAGAATGTGTTGGTGTCTTTCCTCGACAGGTTTCAGTGGCAATGCTTAACACAGCAACATGTTAAAGGAAATATAAAGTACACTTAGTGATGCAAGTCCAGTATTACAGATTGATGAGTGTGATTTCAGCTAAAAGACCGCACCTTTACCTACAGTGTTAGGTGAAGTGCCTGATGTCCAGCTGCTGTAGCTCTTACTACATTTTTCAAAAAGATGTCAGAAATATATTTAACACACACTCTGCTTAGGAAAGGTTATGTGCAGGTGCTGGTCAGTGCTCTGTCATGTGCTATGTTAATCACCACTACTTAATATGTAATACGTAGTGGTGATGTGAGGAGCACAGCCTAAGGCCTGTGCAGTCCAAGTGTGTGCATGTGTTGACTGTGTTGTGTGTATTGATGCAGGGATACGTGTGGCATGGTGTCAAGATAGGTGAGACTGACGGGGACAATTGTGTGCATGGTGAGAGCAGGGAAATTTAACCTCCACTGCTGGTAGATAGGTAGCCAGTAATGAGCATTACAGCATTAGTTTGTTACAACCGTCTCACACCGGGGGGGTGCCTTTCATTAAGTGAAATTAAATCACATCTAATGCTTCAGCAGCATGTCCCCGAGCCAAAAGCCACCACCCTCCCCCGCTTTAAAAATAGACAAATACATTTCAGAGAAGATTTGCTCTTTGTGTTGGTGGTCAGCTTGACAACCTGTTTTAATGTTCCAGCAGCACGACTCGGATGTCACACCGTATGGGAACGTTTGGACATGCAAGGAGATGCTTTTGGACACTGGCCTTTTCCCGATTCCACACCCACCTCCTCTTCACCAGCTCGCGACATGTTCTGAAGCAGTGCTGCTTTGCACCCGTCAGGGCCGATCACCGGCAGAGATGGCTTGAATATGGCACCGGGGGATCCGCAGTGACAGCCGAGAGCGACTGTGGACAACATCTCGCTCGGAGTGAAAACAGGGTGACATCAAGTCCAAAGCAGAAGCAGCAAAATCTTGTCCCTCTCTCTTCTGCTAGAGAGGCTAACATGTAAAAGGAAAGATGACTCTTGTAGAATATTCAGTTCATAAATTAGATTTATTTTGATACAGTATGTAGTTATACTCATTCCAAATGTTTATCATAACTGAAATTAAATGATTTTCTGGAAACAATTTTGTCTTGAGGAAAAACCCTGCACGCCTGGAGCACCATGGTTTTGTATTGTTTCTAGTATGTACAATGACATATACTCATTATTGTTGCTTACAGTAAGTTATACTGTACATAATATGCCACACATATCCCTCTTTGCATTTGACTATGCATATGTTTTTCTTCTCACCCTGCACAGGTTTCTTAAACCTGAAGCATAGGCACTGAATGTGTCCTTGTTTCAAAAGAAATGATACACCTCTAGATTGTGATGCATGTGCTCAACCCTTCCCTTCTGCTGTTTTGGCAAATGTCAAACACGCAAGAAAAAATGTTTTCATCTAAAATATTTTCATAGAAAAAGATGAACAGCTCATTTGACATAGACATTTCAAGAATAGGCAATACATTCATTAGAACATTAACCCATGCACGATACAGATGTTTTTCTAGCTTAAAGCCTTTGAGGTTTTTTTTTATTATATCTATTTTTTGCTCAACCTTACTAATAGTATTAGGGAATTAAAAGTCAGTTTGTCACAGCGCTGACTCTTCGTTGAACCTCTCAATGGGTTTGTGTGTGCGCATACACAGTTACAGTAGAGCTGAAATACAATGAAGGCAGACAAGGTGCTTTGTTGGTCTGATACACATCGAGTACGTTTGTTTGTGCAACCACACTCAAGAACCATACTGAGGACCTTGAGAGAACAAAATGTTAAAGAAACTCTGTACGAAGTAAACTCCTTGTGTGTTTGGTTCTGATTTTCTGCTCTGACTTGCAGTCGCAAAGCTCGTCTTTGGCAAATGTAAATTCACTGATAGTCTTACATTTATACATTCTGATGTAAAAAAAAAAAAGAAAAGAAAAAAGAACAATCCATTCAAAGTAGGCTGTAAAATGTAGGCTGTTGTGCTACTCCTTAGAAGGTGCTATCTGTAGCAATTTAAACCAGTACGTCAGTAAACTATTGTAAGCTGTGATAGCTTGGTTATTGTTATTATTATCATAAATAAATAGGGCAAATGCTGAGACAATTAATAGCCACTATTTAACACCATTGGTGCTGTATTATTAGTGCTGAGTTTCTCAAATGTACAGCCATGTTTCCCATAAACTCTGTCACGAATGATATTTCTACATGTCCTCATGCATCATTCTCTTCACTGAAAAGGACAAACACGTCTGAATTCATTTTTTTCTCTTGGCGTTTCTTACCCTCGTCTGCCATCGCCAGGAAACGATCAAACACACTTCTCGACAGATCGGAGCCAGTGCCACACAATGAAAACTCTTTTGTGTAGAATGCAGACAGAGAAGCCAATCTTCTTCATGAGAGTTTATGTTAATTACACCAACTCTAATTGAATGTGGCAATGGTTTGCTGATGTGCCAATGATGACACATAGCACCTTAAATCTACATTCTCCTGTCTGTCTCTCACTCATTCATTCACTCATGCATGTGTGTATGCGCGTGCACACACACGCACAATTGACATCAACTGGTCAGTGCTGAGCGCAGTTTAGCATGCGATAAATTCTGCTTATTCCCTGTTAGTTTCTGTAGCTAACGCCCTCATGCAGTTTAATATCTCAGGCACGTGATCGTGACAGAGATAGATGATAAACTTAGAACAGCTCAGGTTCAGTAACACTTTTCTCCTGACCTCTTTTTAAAGGGCTAGGATTCTTAAAACACGAAACAGGAATGAAAATGTGAGCTATATCAAAGCAGAAAATAACAACTTTAACAACTGATGTCTATCTTTTATATATCTAAGATATTCAGAAGTGCCGATTTGAACTGAGAATTTGTATGCAAATGACCCATTGGTCATTCCTCTCATGTAAGAAAAGGGAGTGTACAGTGAAGTCTTTCCCTTTTCTTGCCCTCCACCTACTCGCAGATGGAGTTAGAGGAGTAGTACAGGCATGTACCAAAAACTACAAAAGCATAACAGAGATCTGGGGGGAAAATGCTTTCGCTAGTCACATTACAGAATTTCCTCGTAGAAGAGCAGGTATGCCTGAGAGTTGAGCACTCTTGACTCTGGTACCGTCTGAACGGTGGTGTCACTGATGTACACCCACTGGCCCTGGCTGCTGCCGGCATCCCTCGCACCTGAAACACACATACACAGTTTTAATATCATGGTGCACATAGACTCGTTTAAGAAATACGTAGCTATCTGGTGTTGCATTTGTCTTGTGGGGACAAATGGGGATGTCACTTAAAAGAAAACAAAAAACAAGAAGGCACTCATCCTTTGGTGGCGGTCCTCTGTTAATTCTAAGTCTACGAACAACCGTGTTCAGTGTACAGATATGTGGACGAACTGTCAAAGGATGGCTTCACGGCAACAAAGCTAAAATAATGCGATCAAACAAAGAAGATGGACCTAGCCAAACTAGCGTGAAACATCTGTGGGAGCTTCTCAATATCACAAGGGGGAGTTGTAGTCTGCTCCGACCGTCAATCAAGCTGCAACCGTCATAGTTAAATGGGGAAGCCAGTGTAAATCAGTATCAGTAATCAATATTTAGGTTGGTTTGGTTAGCAGTCGTACTACTACCAGTTAGAGTGAAGCTAAATGCTCCAACCGTTTATCCATTACTTTTAGCTAACAATTTCAACCATGTATCCATTACTCTTAGCTAACTATTTTAACTGTTTAATCATTACTTTTAGCTAGCTATTTCTACTTTTTACTCTTTCCATGTACCCCTGGCAACTGCAGAAGTACCCCCTGGGGTACCAGTACCTCTGGTTGGGAATCACTGCACTAGCCAACACTGAACCACTGGTCAGTAACAACAGGAGTTCTGGCGATAGATGACCTTGTAAATCCCACGAGAACGGGCAATCACACACTATGTGATTTTATCAACGCCAAGTGACCCAGACTAGAACAGACCCAGTCCAACTTGTTCCGATCAGTCGCCACACCCTAATCCTAGTCATCATCGGTCATCAACAGTCGTAATGTGTGCCCCCGCCTTAAGTAACTTGTACATAGTGTAAATAGTGTTATAGGTTACATTGTATCTGCTAGAAAAACTCTGTAACCTGGAAGTTGTGGGTTTGTTCTTTTGGTAGGTTAATATAGCAAATCATAAAAGAGACAGTTTTTTTTTGTCATTTTGACCAGGCAGGAATGCCATATAAGAGACCTTGTGTAATAAATGAGCAAACTGTAGTTTTCCAGTCTTACAAGGCCTGATTTGGGGACTGAGGAGGGAAGGAAACCTTCTTTTATGTTGCACCCCTTTACCCCTAAACAGGGTTGTAACATCAGTCTATAGAGGAGAATGTTTGGGACACGTCTGCACGATTCACGGGTATCCTTTACACCAGTCAGCCTCTCTGTGTGGGAACAAAATGTGACTTCCTGTCCATAAACTAGCTTAGCCTTTATAAAATTCTGAAACACTGAATATCTGAATAGTCATTTAGACAATTTACTAAATAGCTAATAGGCTTATATACATTTTTGTCTTTGCTCTTGATATTATAATGAAACAGTAATGATGCAAACTGGTGCACTTCATTACTAAATTAGGTAAACCCAAACTGAGTACTTGGCCTAAGATACTGCAGTGGATACAAACTGGCCATATCCTGGCAGTTCCCTCATCTGGAGACTTAATTAAATTAACAATATTGACATTTTCAATTAAATCATCTAAATAGAGAAAAGAAATGTGGAAAACAGAGCTGTGATGATGTAGATGTTACAACAGCTAGATACTGTATAGCACATGATTGAACCTGTCAGCAGTCATTATAATGACATGTTTGAACCATGTGTCAACACCAACCAATGGCTCCAACTACAATACGTCAAGTCTTACATTAGCTTGTTAGCAGCGAGGACAACTGCTTCCTTAAAATGTTCCATCTTCCAGCACTACTCTGTAAATCTGGACAACAACAGGGATCTATAGAGCACATAGACCTCTGCCCTTTGTAGTGAACATCTTCAAGGTTGCAAGGAGTGAGGCCTTTGCTGCAAAATACTGACCGCTTTCATGACCAGCGCACAAACACACAAAACAGATAAAAGGTCTTAAAGGAGCTCAAGAGAGCCAAATCCTGACCTGACAGGTTCCTGTGGTGCTGTTCTGTTTTCCTCTGGTGAGACCGCACTTTTACGTAGGCGGTGTAGTGGCCCCCCCGCATTGAGCCACTATGTTCGACAATCCCATAAAGACTGTAGAGGACACGGTCACCGGCTGCCAGGTTCTAGCAAAAACGAGAAAGAAGATTAGCAAAAAGGGAAACAGAGATAAAAAAATAAAAGACCCAGAGCTAGAGGCCTCTATAGCACCAACCAAGGACACTCATTACAAACTGAACTACTGAAGCAAGGAATAACAGAAACCTTACAGTAGTACAGTAATAGTAAAGTAGTGGTAAATGTAAAAGAACATTTAAAAACATAGAAGACATTCATTCATTCACTCAAGAGCACAGAAGATTTTTCGACTTTGGATTAGTAGCTCAATACCTTGCAGGACACCGAGCAGAACGGAGCCAGATCCAAGATCAGGGGAAAGTCAACATGGCGGTTCACTTTTCGTAAGTTCATCCCTGCCTTAAAATACAAAAACAGAACCGCAGCACATTAACATTCAGGCCTGCAGACCACAACACAAGCCCCACACCGTCACTGTTCAGGATATGTAAAAAAAACAACCAAAACACAAATAAAAAAAACCCACACTGCTGCATCAAATACAACATTTAACTATTTGCATGATCAAATGGAGGGCAAGAAAAGGCATCCTGTGGCTGCTCACCTGATGGAAGCGTTTAAGATGCAATGTGATGACAGGAGGCAGCGAGGATATCAGCATTTGCTTCCTAGCGCTGGTGTAAATCTTCTCCATCTTCTTATCTAGGTCAAAAACACAAAACACACAGAAAGGTCAGATTTGACTGTTAAAACATTCATTCTGTTTTATTCAAACTAACAAAGTCTTGAATCTCTTGGAAAAAAAGGTTTGAGTGATTAAGACAAACAGAAAATAGCAATTTTCATTTTGACACTAGTAAGAATGCACAGATGCTCTGATGTGTGCAAACACACACTGCTACTGATGAACTCAACAGGGTCAGGTGTCAGTGTCAAGGACTGAGATGGTAGTTGTGTATTTAACCATAGGATGGCAGAAATATTGTTTGAGTGTTTTCTCCAGGTACTTCCTCCCACAGTCCAAAGACATGCAGGTTAACTGATGACTCGCCCGTAGGTGTGACTGTGAGCGTGAATGGTTGTCTGTCTCACTAGCTGCGGTTACATGGACAACATTTATTCAACCTGATTGAAATCCTTCTGATTAGAGATTCCAAATGAACTGTTTACATGGACGCTAAATAAAGTGATCCGATAACGTGCATTTACATGCCCCAAAGCATTTAATCAGAATATAACTTTTTTGACATGCACACAGTGGTTCCTCTATTATTCCAATTATTAGTGGAATATTAAGCTCCACGTAAACGCATCTTATGTGTCAGCCCTGTGGTCGACTGGCGCCCTGCCAGGGTGTACCCCGTCTCTCACGCAATGTCAGCTGGGATCCGCTCCAGCCTGCCGCAACCCTCTCAGGTTATAGATAATTGATGGATGGAACACTGTGAGTACACACACTCAGAGAGCAAAGAAGTGAATTACGCTGGGGATGGGGGAATGAGAGTTCAATATTCCATAGGTGGATTTTGGGTGGAGTATCGCTTGAAGGGCTTCCTACAGACAACATGTGATGTAATGATCAGACGTACAATAATCTGGCAATAATTTAGAATCATTTTGTAATGAAGCTGCACCATATCAATTGTGCAAAAAAAAAAAAAAAAGTGCCAACTAGCAGACTGGTTGCAAGTTGTCGTTCCAGATGTCTTACCGGCTGAGCTGCTCTTGCGCAGCTGTTTCTGTCTGCGTTCAGTGCAGCTCTCACATAGCAGCTTGTTGTTGCCCATCAGCAGTTCCACAGAGGTGAACTGGTGGAGGCAGGACTGGATGGAGCACTCCTTGGAGCTGGGTGCGTAACTGTGGGACAGTGCCTGGAAGGCCCCCTGGTGGTGCTGATGGTGGAGGTTATCTCGTGACTGCGTTTCTCCCTGCTCCTCTGGAGAACAGTGTGAAGAGGGAGAGCAGTCCCCAGAAGTGAACCCGAGGTTGACTTTGGTCACTGCAGTAACTAGCTGCTCTACAGCGCCGCCTTGCCTCGTGGAGGATGATGATGAGGGGGAGGAGGCAGAGACAGGTGTAGGAGATGGAGTGAGGGTGGAAGTGGATGATGGAGTGGACATGTGCCCGTGGATATGGCTGGAGGAAGAGGTGCGTGGAGCCCACTCGCTCTCTGAGGCCTCGCTGTCAGCGTCATTACTGCTGTCCTGAGCACCTGAGTCTCTTTCGCTACCATCTGATAGGCTGCCGGCAGCGGCCATCTTGCAAACTGAGACACCGCGTGCTGATCCACCTGCTACCCCCTCCTCCTCTGGCCGCTCCACACTGCAGCCTGCTCCCTTCTCCTCCACAGAGCTTGAAGACCTCCTGCTCTGCTGCTTCTGGGGGAAAGAGGAACAGATTCATTAGTCCCTTTCAGAGATGCACACTCTGCCAATTTTATATGTTGGTGTAACTATTTTTTGCACAGCTCAAATGTGAATAAAAGTACTCACATAGAGACAGAGCGCAACGCGTCATACTCATTAGCCACATTCAACAACACAAGGTGCACACTGTCAAAATGCTTTAGCTTAACTTACAGCAGCCTGAAACTGACATTTGGATATTTGTCTGACCAGTGACAAAATGCTGCACACGTAGACATACTGAGAGTCAGGATCCCACAGGGTTCCCATTCTTCCTGCTGATGCCTCACGTCTGGATCTACTTTTGCTTCTTAAAAGCTCAGTGTTTTGGTTCAGCAGCTTATAAAAACTTAGTTCTGGGTTCTTTACCCTGTTGGTAGTGCATCCCACCACACAGCAGCTTTTAGGCACGTTTCTGGAGGAGGCACCTTCCACATACAAAGTCAGTGGAGAGCGATGAATTGTTTTCCCCTGCGGTGTGGGCGGGAGTTAATTGTGCTCTGTCCCTATTGCCAGTAAAGACATGCAAATGATTCAGTCATTCTTATGTATGACATTTTCACGAGACTAGGAAGGTATGCTTTAAATGATGTGCCTTGATTACAGAGATCATTGTAAAGCAGTATATTTGACTATAGAGTTATACTACTTTTGTAAGGATGGCTGGAAAATGACACGGAAATGAGAAACCTACAATGCAAAAATAAAGCAAAACAGCTTGATGACATCTTCTATCCTGTGTTGCTTAGTCTGGTGTGCCAGATGCCATGTAAGGTTTATCTGTAAGAGCAGAGTCTTTATTTATTGAAGAGAGTCAATATGAAAATAGGGCGTGGCATGGATGTGAAATAGGATAAGCATCAAATTTAATAAAGACAGTCATATTTACGCATCTGAAAAAGATCAGCTACTACCATACCCACAATTACATCATGTTTGACATCCTGTGATTGCTTTGTATTTCTATTGGTGGTGGAGCTACAAAGAGGATTTCCCTTCTTGAATCTAAAGGGCCAGGCTTTGTCTTCTTTCAAAATCACACACAGGAGGAGAGAAAACAGGAGCCGACATGAAATGAATAAAATGTCTAAATGTAGCCCAGGCATTGCACGTTCCAAAAATATGTGTATGTGAATCAGTTTGCAGACGATGGAGAAAAAACCCAAAACAAACCCAATAATTACTTTGAGAAGGTTGAGTATAAACAGTAAAGAGAATCACTTTTCAAATGTTCAGGACTCACAAGCAACTTCTTTACCGCCACATACTTTACATATGCATCCCTACCTGTCCGCTCAGCTTCCTGGTGTTTCTGTTGACGGAGTGCGCTGCAGAAAGAATCTGGTCACTATGAGTCACGTGGGTTTCCTGTTCCCGGCTGCCCTTCCCCAGCCTACCGGGGTTGGAGGGTTTTGATATCTGAGCACGACAAAGAAAGCATCATCAGTTCTAAGTGGAACCATAAACAATACGGCTGCAAACACGCAAAACCAATGTTGCCAGCTCTCAAATAACTGTGGCACCTTATTTTGTTTCCTCATTAAGTTGCTAGATGAGAGTGATAATCATCATCCTTTAATATTATCTGCACTGATTTCCTTATGAACAAATGTAGCAGCTCACCCTCTCCTCTATGATGGGTAAAGAGATGTCTATGAAAGCCTCCTTCACTGTGGAGATCTGAAAGATAAATCACATGCAAGTCAGTGTCGGCAAATACATTCAGCGCCTTCTTAAATAGTCAAAGTCATACAATAAACTTCTGCTGCAGATTTTCAACAGGAGATCTGGGAAGCACCTGTTTCTCTGCTTTTTCCTCTGCAGCTCCACACCTGGTGCTCTCTACCTTCAAGGATATTCTTTGGTTTTCATAGTGGCAGTTGCTTTGTTAACAACTCTGAGCTCCCACATTTTATTGTAAATGCCTGTTGCAAACAGATGGTGTGTGAGCTGGTCCTTGAAGTGCTTTTGTTTTGGGGTTTTTTTCCCTGTTGAACTCCATTTCCTCTGACTTATTTTTTTAGTACATCGTAATCCTTTGGTTGTTTGTATCAGAGTTAAAAATGTTCCCTGGATGTTAGAAGAGATATGGCAACTTAATGTTGGTTAGCTTCACTTCACTTACATGCTCGCACTCTTCACACATAATTGTGTTGGTCAGCTCGCCTACAAAGATGCGGTCGACAAAGTTCATCTTCACACCCTCCTTCCCGTATGCTGGTGGGAAAGAGAGAGACATAGTTTTCAATTGATGACATAGGTGAATAATATAATGAATAATCCACTAAACCATTCTGGTCACTATTATAGCTCCAATAAAAGGCTGAGAACTATGTTTTTTTAAGTTATGGTATTAACCAAGCTTCTTGGGCTAAAAATGAGCCGATGCAGGATTACCTTTTTCAAAAAATAAAGATGACATTAAAGGTCTAATTCTTAAGTGTTAAAGGTGAAACACTGGCCATTACATCAGGAGACAGGGTTCGTACAGCTTTTTAAGAGTAAATTTCAAGCACTTTTCAAGCACTTTCAAGAGACCTAAACCCGAGGATTTCCAGACTCTTGAAGCCTTTATCATCACATCTTAATTGTTACTGTAAATGCCAGGAGACAACAAACAAATATGACGACGGGATCGTTTCATTTTAAATATTAAAAGATTTTTGGTTTACACGAGTGATTGTGTCGATGAAACACCAGATTATGTTGAAAATCAAGCATTTTTCAAGGAGTATATTCAAATTCAAGCATATTCCTAACCTTGAAAACATAACAGTTAAAATTAAGCATTTTCCAAACTTTCAAGACTTTGTACAAACCCTGTATAATGACTAATCCACTAAGCCATCCTGGTCACTATTATATCTCCAATAAAGACTGAGAACTAATTGTATTAACCAAGCTTCTTGGACTAAAAGGAGCAGATGCAGGATTCCTTATTTTTAAATTAAGATGACATTAAAGGTCTAATTCTTACATATTATAAGTGAAACACAGGCCACTAAATCAGGAGATAGATCAATTTTAACAAGCTGGGCAGTTAGCAGGTATGTAACTGATTTTGTTGAACACTTAAGGTTTATCTAACAAAGACTACACTGTTCTGTCTTCCACCAAACTGCCCTTTGCCTGATTAGTAACTGAGCTGTATTTCCATTAACCGCCACAAGATGGGACTATTGATCTTGGACATTTATCTGCTGCCAGCAGATGAACCTTTGACTTGGCGTTTGGTCTCCTCATCTGCCGTCTTCTCTGTGGGATTGTTGAAAGCCTTCAGAATTCCTGCTTTCACCCTCTGCAAACAACAAACACAAAATAATACAACAACGCAGATTTAAAGTGATATTCCTAGATGCAAAATAAATACATACATTCAACTAAATTCACCCTTCACTTTTTTTCCCTTGAATTCTCTCCATTGCATCCATTAGTGAAATCATCAAAATCCAGCCTACAACTCAGTTTGACAGGTATACCTATTATAAACATCATTAGTGTAAAAATAATTATTGTGCTTGTCTAAAAACGTTAACATGTAAATCTCTTAATTAACTGTGCATGTTTGTGTGTGTGTATAAGTTCTTCACAGGCACTCTTATTGAAGGTGACGTGGTCAGTGAGTGTGTTGGTGAGAGAGCTGTGAAGAGACACAGCCACAGTAAAGCAACAATCAATAGATAATTGGCCATGGTCTGGGTCTGCGGTCGAGACCAGTCAGCCCCCCCATTGTCCCCGGGACCCACACACTGGACTGGCTATTTAGGTCAAAAAGTCCTGTTAATCCCAGCCTGCACCCCGCTCAGCCAGCACAGTCAAACCAGGCTGAGGCTCTGCTACTAATTAATTACCAGTAACCCTATCCTCCCTCCCCAGTGTAACAGCGTGCACTGTCCCACACAGGATGGGCTTGGGGGGGGGGGGCTGCTGGTACAAGGGTGCAGGGGTGGAAACCAAAACGAAGACAGGGCGAAGAAGGACAGTGCATGCCCTGAGAGAGTAATATCTACCCCATCTCAGCTAATTGGTGATAATTGAGTGGGGCCAAATTAGCATATTTAGATCTCTGATACTAATGGCCAATCAACACAAACACTTAGGGCCTCTAAAAGGTTGGGAAAAAACTAGAAAAATACCAGTTTCCCTCTCTGACACACACACTCTCACATTACAGTGTGTGTATATTATTTGTACAGTATTCATGAGTCAAATGTGCCTATAGAAAATTAATGGGTTTATTCAGAATCAGCAGGTATGGATTGATGGAAAGGAATGTTTGTGTCATGTTAGTCCTGTGTTTGCAGAAGCAATATTAATAAAACTTCTAAAACACATTTTCATCTTTATTAGTTAAATGTTTTTTTATTCAATAATGTAGGCTAAAATGCCACTATATCTCTGAATGTGCTGCATAAATGAGTTTCTGAGTGAATGAACAGAGGAGGCCGTACCCCCTCCCTCTTAACCTCCTTGATTGGATTGGGAGATGGGCTGATGAGTGAGTGTGTGCGTGTATGTGTGTAGGAGGGGGCCGTGGGTGACCCTCGAGCACAATGGGACGGCCTTGGAGCTCATTCAGCAGCTGTGCATTTCCCAAGATCACACAATGATGCCGGTCGTGCCACTTGCAAGTCCCCTAAGTGGCACAACTGTCGGTGTTCACAAGTTTGAATGGGAGCAGGGAAGCCCAGCCAGCGGCCCCTCTTAGGTCTGGGGCTGACTGCTAAACACACCTGCTAACTTCTCCTCCTTGGTTCACGTAGCCACTGGTGGGGCCACGGGGGGCAGCTCAACCCTGCAAAGGGCTGCTGTGGGGTCTCCTAATTGCCCCGCAAAGGGTTGGGGGCAGGGGGTTCTCTGTACTTGCCAAAAACATGGCATCATAAGGTTAAAACACAAAAACTGGTCAGCCAAGCAAAAAGAAGATATTGGGTTATGTGAGAGCACACAGCCACCCACAAACAGACAGCTGAATGTCTTCCATCAAGACTGCACTAGTCTAGGATGGATTTTAATGGACAAAAAGAAAGATCTGTACTGACCTAAAGCAGTGATTCTCAACCAGGGGTACTTGTACCTCAAGGTGTACTTCTGCAGTTACCAGGGGGTACGTGGAAAATTGTGAAGCTCAGATCATTTGGAAAAAACAGAAATTCTATAATATATATCCACATATTTGTGTTTAGGAGAAAAATGAACACACAAGTAAGATTACAAATGTGTGTGATGCTGATTTTTATAGTTATTGTCAATAACTCACCAACTATGTTAGTCTGACTGCACAAGACATGCCTCAGGTTTCCACCAACCTGAGTCAATTGTAAGTTGATTAAGACTGCAGAGAGACTAGTTGGAAAAAAGACAACAAAAACCTCAAAGTAAAGATATATCTGTCACTCCAAATGGCAGTAGTACAATTCCAAAACTACTAAAAAATACCACTGTACAATACCATAAAGCCATCCCTTCTATCAAACGGATACGATAAAGGGGTACTTAGGCCCATCTGGTAGGGCTGTGGGGGAACATTGGACAAAAAAGTTGGGAGGCACTGCATTAGAGCATAAAATATATTGTATAAGTGGAGGGTTGATAAGGCCGATGACAAATGCCAGTGACAAACACAGAATTCCAGACGTGTGTTTGATAATTCTGTTGTTGGTGCTACTATCAACTTACTGATTCATTTCAGATGTTAGCATTAATTCTATGAGTGAACTACCATCATTGCTGCTTGATTCCTTTTTTTTAGAAAGTGTTCATAAAAGTTAACATAATGTATTTTACAGCAATCCAGGTCAACATTTGAAAATATCAAAATTAAATAACCAAATACAATTTGTTAAATCAAATACAAGGAAAACAAACAGAGTCTACCAAAACACAAAGTGGAAGATGATGATTTGTTAGCATTAGCGTGGCTAACCATTAAAGCCAGGTAAAAATCCCTGGATTGCCTCGAGTTTTGTTTCTTCTACCAAATGTTCAAAAATGCATGCATAAAGAAACCTCAACTAGCAGAAGTACAATGAGTACTTTGTGCAGATTTGAAGGACCGTCTTGTAACAAAAAGTAAAACTTTAGCAAACTTTGAAAGAACATGACAAAAGATTCCCCACACATATATTCTGGACTTTTTAAAGCCATTACAAGGAGTCAAATACAGGTGTACGTGTATACATATATAAGCTCACTTTAGTTTCCTCTACTCGTATGGAGTCCATTAGGTAGTGCAGAAGCTCCTGGCTGTCTTGTTGTTGGTAGCCCTTGAAGCGCGGAGCCCTGGAAAAAACAAAATAAAAACACAGATGAAAGTCGAGAATAGAGAATGAAAAGATGGTGAAAGGGAGCAGAATATGGTTGTGAAAGGACTACGGACTAGAAATCTTTGTCTACGATCATTTATCAAAACATTTAATGTACATTTGTACATTATATGTGATAATAGGCCAACAACATTAAGGTGGGAGTGAATCTCTGACTTCAGGAAGAAAACTAAATTGTTTGTACACAAAAATCAAAGCCACACATTATCAAATCAAGAAGAAAACCACCACACAACAAGCAACTGGAAACTATAGAGAAACATGAAAACAGAGAAAACTACTATTAGCCCTTTTCACTTACGGATCTGTAAAATCTTACCTGCCATTATACGAGGTTACATTACCGCCAAATATCAAAACATTACAAGTAAGATTTGAAAGGTTGAAAGTAAGATTTGAAAGTGTAAACTACTGTTTTAAAACTGGATTCAACTGGAAAAACAGGATTCAAACATTTCAAAACAAGATTTAAATGTCTGAAATAATTGCTTCACTCTTACAATGTTTGTAGTATAACGTTTCCAATGGTACAAATCTGTGTCTTCAAAGTTTTGAAACTGGCTTTGCAGACATTCAGCACTGTCTTTTCAACTTGCTTTTTTCAGAGATTTGAATCTGCTCTTTCAGCTTTGCATTCTGGGATTTGTGACGCCATTTTAACAGGGGATACAAAACAAAACTGAAAAAAACAATCACGTGGCTTCTAACAGAATGTAATCCAATTAGAAAACATTTTCAAAACTTTGAAGACAGATTTGTAAAACTGAAAACAAACAGAGTGAAGCAGTTATTTCCTATATTTTCAAATGTTTGAATCAATTAGAAAGTAATCTGCATGAAAAACAAAGAAAAAGAAAAACACATCGGTTATAATAATCATCCGCTTATAGTGATCAATTTCACCTGGACAGACGTGATCACTATAAGAGGTTTCCACAGATTTTCAATCATAATTCATGCTGGTAGGAACTCAATCCAATAAAATGAATAACCAATTTACACAATCTCTGTTCCATTGGGTTACCCCCGGAGAACACAGAGCTCCACTACAAGGCCAAAGTGCTCCGTGTGGAACAAAGATGATTAGAATTGGTAGTCAAACCACAGCTCTACCATGCAGGCAGTCAATTTATATTGCCTTTACATTTTGCTGAGCATTTTGTTGGCAGATATTCGTACTGGACATTAATGCCAGAGCGGTTGGAGGGGAGGCTCTCCTTGGGTCCGTCCCCTGGCCGTCCGCGGTGAAGCAGATGTGAGGACAGATGCCAGGGGCAGATGGGCAGCCAAGGCTAGAGCCACTGCAACCTGTTGGGCCGAGCCAGCCACATAACCACAGGACAGGTTGGTCCGACAGGCACAACACACACCGAGAGGCCACATCACTGGTTTGAGAAGCCATCAGTCAAATGTTGAGGATGTTCGGAGGGTGGGGGGTTGGGGTGGTGGGGTGGGTTAACTCCTTGAGCAGTACTGTGGAGGTCCTTTACTGGTACTTCATCATTTCAGTGGTCTTCAGGTCCTCATGGTCCAGTATTAATAGGTTTCCTATCACTTTAAAGAGGCAAACGTTCTATCCTCTTTGGTATGACAAGGGTACCAATTCTTTGAGACAGCAGATAGCTGGTACCAATCTGACAATGATTTATTAATACTTTTACACAGAATTAATATTCACTGTTATCCCCACCCCCACATACAGACACATCCTCTGTCCCTTATGCCCTTTTCGTGCAGACACATGGGGAAGGGTGGGTGGAGGGGTGAGGATAGCAGAGAGCGCATATCTAATTTATTCACCAGCCCTAAAAATGAACAGCATGTGAAGGAATGTCTCCCTCTTGTTCCGCTAACTAGTCCGTCAATATCCCAAGAGAGAGACGCACAGAGAGAGAAATATAAAAGCAAAACAGAGAAGGACGTGAGTGGGACAGAAGAAGAGTGAGGGAAAGACGCAGAGCAGTATAGAGGATAAAAAATTAAAAGCTTGGCTGGGATCAGTGGGAATGAGGAGGTCTGGAAGCTCATCCCAGTGGAGGGAAGCAGAAGGGCCCTGTAGCGCTGCTCTAAATCTGGCCAATGCAAACAGCTGCGGTGCTAACACAATTAATAGCCGGATGAGTTAGTACCAGACACAAGGCCACACAAGCCCCCCCCACCCCCCACCCCGCCCCCAAACACACACACACACACACTTCACATATCAAATTCATCCAGCATTTACTCACACATAGGCATAAAAAATTGAAATATGGCTCGATGATTTACAATATGTTAATAAAATATATCTATTTTCCATTGTTTTGGCTGATTGTACCATTTATTTTTATCAAGAATAAAAACTCCTTCCTCTCACCTAGGCTACTAAGTTTTTCTTATTTCTTTGGAATACAACTTTAAAGATTGAGAATAAAGGTCACATTACATTACAACTGATTGGAGGCTCATGCAGAAATTCAAAGACAGTAGATGACAGTGGCAATCTGCTTATAGTCTATTTTCACCCTGTAGAAAATCAGTCATGCTGCTGACTGTTAATATGTTGCTAGGTTACAGATATGAAAGGATAAAACATGCCAAGTCATACTCATGCATGCTATATCATGAGATGTTGGTATATTTGAATGCCTGTAAGCCAGTCACAATGTGAGGTCAAAGTCCACTTTGATATATAAAATCATTCAAATGACCAGTTTTGCGTTTGGTCTGTTTCATGTTGCCTCACTAAACAGCCAAGTGATGTATGATAGTATGTAGACCATACAATATCACCATAACATACCAGATCATCTATCATACTGCAGATCACTGATATTTAGTCTGTGCAAAAAATATGATTATCTTATGTTATTTCATTCTATTTTTCTTTTAGGGCAGTCATGTATTAATCCGTTAATGATTAATCATTTGTGTTCGTGCTAGGATATTTTACTGTGGATATTTGTGTATTTTGCTGCAATGTAAACATTTTGAAGTAAGGATAAGCAAGGTATCTTTTAGACTGCAAAATAATGAGACAGGATACGTCGAAATATGGGCGCCAGTAGAAAAGTACTTAATGTCATTTAAAAAAAAAAAAAAAATCCAAGACCACCATTTTGATTTTATTTTTTCTCATTTCTGACTCTAGCTACAGCTTTACAGTATTAACACTGCATGTTACCTGTGATGTAAGATGAAAGTACAGTGAAAATTGAAGGATAATAATACTATGACTGATATTGTTTGAGGGGTGCATTGGTAAAGGGCTGGTTAAGATTTGTAAATTGGTTGAGAGGGGGTTGGAAATGGTAGGACTCACTTGTTTGTTGATTCATTGTCAGATCTGTGTATCTTTTGTTTTTGTGTTTGTCTTGCGTGAGTCAATAAAATAATAACTTAAAAAAGTAAGGATAAGCACCTGCCATCGTCTTTCCTGTATATCCCTCTAATCACAATTCCATGAGGTAAGGTTTTGCAAGACTGAGAGACACTAAAAAAATCAATATAAACTTTGGAGATTATTTTTGACTTTAATAAGTTATCTACTGGACAACACTAGCAGTGTCGCAATGAACCACTCAATACCAGCCTTGATTCATAGTCAGCTTCTTTGAAAACTGCGTATTTGTTATCAACTTACGCTCATTTGCACAGGTTTTATTTGTCCTATTTTGGACATAAAGGGGTCATCAACATCCCTATTATTAGGTGTCCTAACATTCACATGTAGACCAAAGTGAATGGATTCTAATCATCAGATTGTAAAGTTAGAATCCCCGGACTGCGGTTTGTGGCTCAGCATATGTGCACAAGCCAATATTTCTATTTTTTTTTCATTTTTTTTTTTTCAACCAACTATCAACATCTGCTTCTTTTCTTCAACCTGAAAGAGGTCTTCCTCCTGAGAAGACCAGTATGCCAGCCCTGCCTCTGTGTGTGTCCTGGATGCCAGAGCAGCACCAAATCAAATCCATTGTTGTCCTCTGCTATTTCGATTAGGGATGTGAGGTTTCTCATAAAGGCTCATCAACAATATTTGAAAGATGTGGGTATGTAGACATTTTCACACAGCACATGGATGGAGAAGAGAGACAACATCTTTTTCATTTTTTTGCAATACAAGAAAGTGTCCAGTGGCCATGCTGAAAATGGAATCAGGTCTTGAAAGAAGCAGGTGCAGACGAAAGCCTTTTTGTGCCGCTTGTGAAGTGCATCCCAGTAGACTGATAGTAATAACAACTAGTAACTTCCTCAATAAATAGTACTTTATAATGCGTTTGATTGACAAAAGCAGTAGACAGGTTTAAAACCACAGTCCCGGAGTGACCTTAGACTCCAGGTGCCCAGGAGGAAGTAGATTAATATTTGAGTCCTCAATTAAATGTTATTTCTCCCTGTCTTGCCACCACTTACTAGCTTTGTAGTAAACAAGGTTTGGATACAAGCTGGGACCCTCTCTGGCACCAGATAGCGAGTGTGGTGCTGACCATCCAACCCACATAGCTTGGCACTGGTCCGAGCCCAGACCAGACCCCTTCGGCTGGCAGGAGTAGGAGGAAGAGGCAGGCTGTGGGCTGGGTACTCAGCTGGTTGAGGTCAAATTGCATGCGCACACACACAAAAACACACATACACTGGCCTGAATAGGGCTCCAGTGTTGCACATAAGCACTCAAACTGGCCCCGATCTGAGCCAGGAAGCCTTATTAGCCTGTCAATACAAACATACTAGGAAAGACTGTGAAAGAGAAACGGAAAAGCGCTCCGAGTCCCCACGGGGGCCAAGGGCAGACCCAATCCTTTTGGCGTGACAAGAGCTTGCAGTGACAGGTGAAGACGACAGACTATATTCACAGAGTGTAGCCATCATAAAGGTCACTAAAATGAAGAAAAACCTCACAGTAAACAGGAGCAGTTCTTGACCCAGTCCTTTCAGCTCAAAGCTTTAGACCTGACTGAATGTAGGCAAGCTGCTGTGGTTAGTTCAGAACACGGCTGCAATCATTTACACTTTGTGGATGTTAGAGGGAATAGCACATACGTGAATAAGGCCTTGAAAGTGCAATAATAAATAATACATCTCCAGTTCTTCCATGTCAATCAGAACCCTGAATATATAAAGTCTACTCTAATGAAAAAGCTCCTGAAATCATGATTTGATCATTTGATCAATCAGAATTTCCTCAAAATTGTTAAAACAAGCTAAATTGCAAACCATCACTGGTAAGATTTAGCCACGATTTTGTGGTGTCTTTTCATCTTAAACAATGTGCTTCAGCATCTCTGCTACTGTATCTCTGCTTCACAGGCTGCTGGAGAAGAACCGAATTGGCTCTCTTTAGGTCACAGTCAAAGAGAAGAAGAACACTGCTGCTCTCATTTCTTTGTGTGTGTGCATTCGTGCTAGCAACCACACAATTATCTATAAATATACCTTTATAGTGCTGCAACTAGTGATTATTTTCATTATTCCTGATTTTTCTTTGATTAATTAATTAATTAAAATTGTGAAAAAAGACCCATCACAAGTTTCGAGAGCCCAAGGTGACGTCTTCAGGATTGCTTGTTTTGTCAGACAAAATGTCCAATACCAAATATATTCCATTTACAATGATTTAAAAGAGAGTAAAGTAGCAAATCCTCCCATTTGAGACGCTAGGACCAGAGAATTAAAGGCATTTTTGCATATGGCAAATTCAAAAAAAGTTTGTGCAAACCAGAAAGCCTGTTAGAGAACCACAAAATCCTACACACTACCAATCTGGCTTTTTTGGTACTTTCACAGTCAAAGCGTTTGATTTGACGCAGATTTTTTGTGCGTAACAACTTTGTTAAATTTGTTACCTGCTGGTATCTTTTGGTTCTTGGCGTTCAGCTCTCTCGGTACCACTGCATGGAAGCTCTTTTCAATAAATTAACATGGTCACACAGAACAAAGCCATCACTTTTGAATTTTATCAGCCCCACATACACCTGGAAGCTTGCAGGTCCTGCGACGATGTAAAGATTAAAGTAAATAAAAGGAGTTTAAGTGATCAACAGTGTGTGGGATTTCTTGGTTCTTTCACTGTATTTTTCTTATCAAAATAGTTGCTGAATGATCTTTTGGTTAATCAACTAATTGATTCAGGTCTATACCTTTGCAATTTTAATAAGAAATAAGAATGTTTTTAATAAGAAAATGCTCAGAATATTTTTTGTACTTTTGTTTTTGTCTTGAAATCTCTTAACTTCTCCGCATTTTTTCTTGTTTCCTACCCATTTGTATCACTGAAAACATTGTCAGTGAATATTAGGGCTGCTTATGTACATTTACTGTATGGATGTACAAAACAATTACACACTGGCCTTAACAAAAGTTCACATGTACTATATGGGTAAAAGTCATATCTCTCTATTGAAATGCAAGTCAGTGGAATAGATTAGCTCTACTTGAAATTAGACACGTTTGACTGCATAAAGGTGTGTGCAATGCTTGCTGTCTGAATGCACAATTGCCTGCATGTGTGTTGCAGGCTGAGGTGGTACCAGGTGAGGTGGCAGCACACACACACACACACACACACACACACACACACACACACACACACACACACACACAGAGGCCTTTCTGATGAAAGCTAGGTACCAGAATAACTGTCAAAGCCGTACCCAGTCATCCGACGTCAAATGCCTTGGTCACCCACCTGCACTACTAAACAGTGCAAGACCCCCCACTCACATACACACAAACAGGGTGGACCCAACCAGCAGTGTACCATGCTCAAACAAGAACCCAGCCAACCAAACATTCACACTGTTCATAAAAGAGAACAAAACAACTATTCAGTTCACAAATAAAGAGCTGTTTCTGCCTGTCACACAGCCAGTGTCTCACACAGACAGTTAGACCTTGCTCTGGATCAAATATGACACAGGTGGCACAGCAGTGTGGCAAGTAGCAGAATGAGCTACAAATAGCTAGCTGCCACTACACATTTAATACGGTGTGTTTTGTGTATGTTGAGCTTAGAGAGCGTGAAAGGCATTCAGCTGGGACCAGGTGCTACCTGGGTCTGGCTGGTTAAAGTGGTCACCACCGCAGTGAGGGGATGAAAGCAGGTGAAAGCTGTGGCTCCTGTGCTGTAAACTGCTGCAATGCTAACAATTATGGCACAGTTTGACGACTTCACTGACCCTGATATAACATATTTGCATATAGAGTCTGAAGCCAGTGCATCATGATGATCATTGTGATTTTATGGCACTTGATATGAACTGTAGCGCCTTACTTCTGGCAGAGCTGGTTGAAGAGGATCTTGGGATTGAGCGGGCCTTTCCCTGGTTCTTTCATGCTCTGTAGGAAGAGAAACATGGCCGCAGTCAGGGGCTCTGGACTGGGCAGTGGTACTGTCAATGGACTCTGGAATATGAAGACAAAAGTAGACATTTATTTCCAACAAAACATAGATCTAGCCATAACTTTGTATGCCAACACAAGTTATATAATGACAGTTTTGGACAATTCAGAGTTGATTATGTTAATTTACTTATAAAAATGTGTATGTTATTTATTAAATAAAGTCAGAAGTACATTGACAAAAAAAATCAATCCCATTTAATTTTTCTCAAATGTTCATAAAGAAGTTTCAAATTTATTTCCTAAATCATGTTGTCAAGTTGCCAAAAATACATAAGAACGAGCTTTACATCAATTTTCAATTAGCTAATTAAAACAAATTATTTTCTGTGTATTTTCTGTCACTGATCAAATGAATGCAGCAGCTACAAAAGGGAACAATGGTGGACATGGCACCATTCAAAGCAAAATAATTTGTATTTCTTCAATCTATTGTTTAGTTTGAAGAAGACTAAGGCTTTAGAAAAGTAGAGGAGATGGGCAGCAAACTATACCAAATTGGTCTCGACAGGGGGGCAGATCCTCAGTTTGTACCCTTTCTCCTTCACTTCCTGGATGAGGTCGATGAGCATGTGTGTCTGAGACAGGTTCTGTGGGAACAACACAATTATTTCATTTACCATTTTAATCCATTCATGCACTGAATGGCATTGGGTAAAGGTATTGATCATGTGTGACATAAGATCAACAAATGTTAAGCAGGTGAATACTATTCATAAAATCAGTGGATAATCAAACTGCTCAAATGCACTGATTTTACTATTCATCAAATGAAAAGACAGAACAACAATTTGTGGACAAGAAACGACAACAACAACAAAGTTATAATCCTTCAAAGATCTGAAAGTGTATCCACACTTTCGATTGTGGCAATTCAATGTGGTCAATTAAAATACCCTTGGGAAATGTTATCTCCATTCAGTATGATTTAGTAAACTTGTGGCGAGTTCATTATTCTGAAAGAGGCTTTCAAATCTATCTATAAGTTTGAAATGTGGAGAAGATCCTTGCTGAGGAGGTAGCCTGAAGCAGTCATTGTCCCTTCATTTTAGAGAAACATCTTTTCCTTCCCTTTCAAGACATATTTGTTTTGTCACATCCAGGCAATGAAGACAGCTGCTATGGAAAACACACAATGGAGCTGGCATTGTGAACGCAAACACAGCTCATCCTCTGACAATTATGTGTTTTCACCAGAAAGATTGCAATTTTCAAGGAGACAATACAAACAGACAGGGAGAGGGACGGAAAAGCATGTAAAGCGCGCTCACTCAAATTTCAATCAATGAGGAAGGCCCTGAGGGTGATTAACAAAATGGTGGAAAAAAAACCACTTCATTGTTGAAGAGGCATGTCAGTTTGCAGTCACCATGACACGACCAGAGAAAGACTGGGTGGGCTCTATAGCTGTGTTGTCTGGTGAACATGCTCTGCACTGAGTGCCACTCGTGTGTGGGCAGGTGAACGTGTCCAAGCTGGATCTGCATTTGCTGCTGCATTGAATCTATTTCAAAATGATCTCAAGGCCTAGCCTGTTTACACTCAGTCATTGTAAGACCGTAATCTGGTTTACTATAGGCCAGGCTCTTAAGAAGCAGCACTTGAGGAGTGTTTACACATTGTGAAGGCATACATATTCACATGTTTACATGGACGCTAAATAAAGTGATATGATAAGATGTACGTTTACATGCCCCAAAGCATTCAATCAGAATATAACTTTTTTGACATGACCACAGTGGTTCCGCCTACTGTGAAGCGTTTCGACCATCCGTCATCGTTCAACAATCCTGAACACTTTTAATGGTCTCCAACAAAAAAAATCAGCCACAGAGCAGTTGTGTTTTGCTGCCGCCATGTTTCTGTCCCTCCTGGAAACTCATTCACGTCACCTAATGTTCCCCTCACGTGGGGCAAACATGTGCAGAAAGAATATATTTATTCCAACCAGAAAGAAACGATCGGATTAAACGTTTCCATGGTTATTAGGTGCTAATATTTTCCCATTGAACGGATTATCAAAGGTTTACACCCACCCTCTCAACCTGACTGAAAATTCCTTCCGAAGAGGCATTTTAAGTCTGACTGGGCTATTATTCTGATTATTAGTGGAATATTAGGGTCCAGTACCAGTAGTACCAGTATAGAGACACGTGCAGAAAACATTTATGTTCGAACTGACTCATAGTTATACAAACCTGCATAACAGCATTGAAGAAGCAGGTGTTACCGAGGTTATTTATGCCTTTGACAGGGACCAAGGTGCTGTTGATGGCTGGACTCTTGCCTTTGGGCAGGTCAGTAAAATCTGATGGTTCCTCTTGCAGCTTGATGATCTTGGGTGATGCTCCTGGAACAAAACAGGCCAGTGATGCACAGTAGTAGAAACTCAAAAACAATGTATATCGGTAAAATGATTCAAGAGATATAGTACAAGCCTGGAGATTACAGATACATAATGGGGATAGAGTGCGTGAACAGACTTTGTAATTGACAAAAGATTCCGTTTCTAAACCCTGATTTGGCTTTTACTTTGAGGTTATTTTTGGTACCATGACTTGGCAGCCACGCTTAAAGATACAGCTGAGATGGTGGCTGGGTTGGCAACTTGGTTGAGATTGAGGGTGAAAGTCGGCCTTGCAGCTGGAAAATTCCAGCCTCCTTTAAATTGGGATTGTGGAAGTATATAGAAAAAAAATGGGCTTAGCCTTGAAGCAAGACTGGGGCGGGGATGGCAGCTGGAAGGAAAGCTGGGTCATTTGGGAAAGCATATGACAGCTGTAGAAGTTTCCGCTGGTTAGTACGGGAGGGGTGGGGGCTGGGGATGGAGAGATGACTCTCCGGAGCCAGCTGTTACTCCTGATCACCAATGAAAACTAACCTTAAACAGAAACTCAGACACAGATGGTCAGAATCTAACAGTGACATACAGATAGTCTGCTGGGGACAGACTAGAGTAGGTAGTGTAGCTGTGCGAGCTTATGGCGTGCCAGCAGCTAACAAAGCCAACACCATGATGACTCAATACCAATAACATGTTACTGACACATGTTAGCTAACTAATAAGGAATCCTGAAAATGGAGATTAGTCTAGAAGAGGGTCAAGGCCTCATGCACACAATTTGTTTAGTTACAAGGAATGATGTGTATTCGGCCAAAAGCATTACCTGTCAGCAAGTTTAAAAGAGATTAAAGCCACAGCTTTGGGTCAAATAGCAACCCTTTGCTGCTACGCTCCCTCTCACTATCCAACAGATATTGGATACTTCACATTTTCCTAAACTTTGTTATCCAAGTGTCATAATGGTCAGGACAGGAGAGACAAAAAGTTACATTAGCTCTGAGCAGTGGTTTATGTGCAACAAGTTATGGATGTCGTCTTTTGTTGTGCCACTGAGCCTAAGTAGAGTCATTTAATATAAATAATCTGCTGATAGAATATTTCCATTGTCTTCTATACTGCAACAGCCTACACATTCATAGAGCACACGTGAAGTACAATTAAGGTAGGAAACAACCATAGACAGTATACAATGTAGAACAAAATACGCAATTTCAGTGTAATGTAATCTGCTAAAACACTACAACAAATTTCAGCCTTAAAAGGAGCAGAGGCCTGAGAAAATATGGATCATTTAAAGGTTTCACAAAGGTAACATTAATTTAAAGACAATTGTACTTTTAAAGTCTCCCATTGTAGTATCAAGTATTATAATTAATAAATCAATAAATAATGAATAAACTTCTCACCACTTTCTGCGTAAAATTGGTAGTTACAATTGAGGAAAAAATGTCTGTGTGTTAACACACTATAACACTACATTCAGACAGAATAGAGGTGGTGTTGATGGATTTAAAAAGTTATGGGAGGGGAATGAGTGAAGCAATAAATTGGAAGCTAAGTTACTCTACAAGGTGCAAATTGATGCAGAGAGGTGTTGACAGATCCAGAAAATCCCAGGCATTTAGCTTAATGCAGGATATCATGGCCACATCAAGAATGACATGAATGATTTTCAACCGTTCCGGAGAAAATGTAATTCATCTCGCAGAGATTTTAGTTTCTTGAGTTTGATGTTTTTTTCCCCAGAGACACTTTTGTCACATTGGTGTGATCGAGGTTGCTTTGATATTACAGATTTCAGGCCGGGTGCCCCTAAACAGCACACTTTTTTTTTAAATGCAAGATATGACACATTATACTTTGAATGAAGTCCACTGCTGTGTCTCAATTCGGATACTTCCATGTAGTACACTGTGTACACTATGTACTTACTTGCGTAGTGCGTGAATTTCGACAGGGTAGTTTGTCTCAGACCAAACACGGCTGTTGTGCACTTACCGGAAATGACGATTGCAACATTTCAACGTTTCTTCTTCTTCTTTTTAAAGGCGAATTGCAACCTGGCAGAGCATTATCGGCAACATTTGACCGCAATTGCCAAAATATCTGCCAGCTTGTTTGCTCACTTGACTTCAATTCAGTTTTATTAAAAATGAATGAAAATGAACGTTCTTTTACTTTTAGTGCTGTGTTCACTGTAGCAATCGCAACCACCATTTTCATAGGTTGGTGGTCTCTTCCCTTCTGCTACGTAGCCAAGATGGTGACAGTTGAGGGTGATAAGTGTGCAGCGTTCCACGCTCAACTTTTTGACCGTTACGAATACACCATCCGGGTACTCATAGTGCACTGCATTTTGCCATAATTGTCAGTGTGAACACGCTTGTGTAAGTACGGAAGAACGTGAACTGAGACTCAGCAGATGTTTACATTGCATATAGATTTTTTGTCAGGAGTGGTCTCCAAAATCTCAGATGTTGGAGCGTCCTTGGATACACCAACAAGAAGAGTTTGCACAACAATAGCTGCTCCATCGCAACTGGATAGCCGCACCTTTACTCCTACCGTTCTTCTCAACACACAAATGGCCTTGCCTTTGCACATATTCAATTCACAGAACCACTCCTTGTGCACAACACATTTATTGAAAAAGCTATTCAACCTACAGTGGTGCTAAGCCCACTGCTGGCCGCTACCCAGCAAGCTTTTCCTCTTCAAGGCCAAGGACATTAGCAGAAGTGCCCTGGTCACAGTCGCTGGAATGTGAACCGTGGGCTTTTTACTCGTGGCCTGGCAATTTGCATTTTTTACTCAATCAAATTCCACTCAAAGGAATGGGGGCAAAAGGGCATCTTTTCTGTTGAACAGATTTGAGAAAGAAAAAAAAACTACAATTACTTGAACACACACACACAGCTCATACTTCTCTTTCAGGTCTGTGGCATTAATATATTTTTCTTGACTAATTTTATTTTACATCGCTTTAACCGAAAAATGCATACTGATGAGAAATGAAGCGAGCAGGCTTGTCTTGTAGTTTTAGGACTAAGAAGGTTCAGCTTGTCAGGACAACATGCTTTTGTGGTGTTCCACCCAGTGGTGCTAAATGCAGCTGGCCCTCTGTGCTGGCAACATCTGGAGACCTATTTCCATCTTCAATATGAAGCCATAAGGGAGCTCCCATATGTCAACACACACAATGCATGGAAAACAAACGGAGATGGGGAAAGACCACAGCCCCGATCACAAAAACAAACTGTGTATTTTGGGATTTGGTGTGAGACTGAGAAGGTGTGAAGAAATGTGTTTACGCAAGTGTGAACAACTGAGCAAAAGAGAAAGTAACAGAGAGAGAGTGTGTGTACTTGCTGTGGTGTTTGTGAGTGGAGACACAAAATCAACAGACTTAATGCAACTTGAGTGTAAGAGCTGCAACTGGCACTTCAGCTAAGAGGGAGCAGAGGAATGAGGAAACTAACTGGGCGGAATGGTGATGCCGATGGACACACTCTGCATCTGGGACCGTCACCCAAGGTAAACAATGTTCAGGGAGCCATCTGGTTGAGACTGGGGAGAGGGGGGCGGAAGAGGATGGGGAGGGGGGTGTGGGGGGTCGGGATTGGTAGTGGGTGGAGGGAAGGGTTGCAACGAGCACAAGCATATGGAAAAGCAGATTTTTCCTCTCCCTGCAGCAGTCAGCGAAGGCAAATGTCAGCATGCGCTGCGTCCACGCTTGACTGTGCTGCGCTTAGCACCACCACCTGGCCCTCCTTGCTCAGCCACCGAGTATGGGCAGCAGTGACACTGTGGAGCCTCTCCCCAGGGTAAAGGAAAGCATCACAGTGCTCAGGATTGTCCACACGCACGCATGTACACCAACATCTCCTGCACTGCCTGCTCTTTTTCACACAAGAGATACACAAAGGAACATGGGATTTGTGTACTTTTACAGGAGAAAGTACTAGAGTACTTGCAAAAGAAAAAAAAATGCAAGCTGAACTGAAATCTTTCAAAAAGTACAATGTTCTGTCATGTCTTTGCATTGTTTTGACATTTTGTCAAGCTGAAGCGAGGCCAGCACCAGACCTCATGTAAGAAAATTCAAGCTCATGAAACAATGCCATAAACAAAACATATTCCTTTTGTTTTACACCAAAAGTTACTGCTCTTTCAAATTTACAAGGGCACAATGACATATTTTAGTCTCACAACCACTTTGTTGATATAATAAAGCCAAAAACAAAAGCCTGTAAAAGAACATTTTCCATAAAAAGGCTTTTTTTGGGTGGCTTTTTCAGAGCCTTCCCAATGTGGTTCACAGTTGGGCTGAGAGACCGTCAAATCGTATGGCCAGTGGGCTTCATGCCTCCATGTTCACTTACAGCGCAGCAGTGTGGAGGGCCAAGGCCAGCTCCCTTCATGCAGAGCAGGCAGTCAAGAGGAAGGCCAGGCAACACCAAATGTCTTATTAATTTGCTAATTTGTTGTGACTACAGGGCATGAAAAGCCTGTTTCCTTGCCATCTGAGGCCAAGAGAACCCAGTGCCATGTTACTTACAGACACAAACACACACACACATATATATATACACACAGCTTTTACTACCCACTATCTGGCCTACTTTCATGTGCGGTGGTGGAAATAAAGACAGAATCACCCTTGATTACCTCCATGAAACCACCACCAGGGGACAAGCGTCTTACTGGCTACTGACTCGACTGAGCTAAACTGACACTACACCGTCCACTTCAGATGAAACTTCAGAAAGTCCTTGTTATTAATGACACCTGGTGGCTGTTAAGTGAGCTGCAGTCAGCACCCTGTTGTTGTACTCGAGCTCTGTACTTGTGAGCAAACATCCTGGGAATCGGCCAAAACAGTGATCCGACGCGACATATACGAGACTGAACGGGATTTACAGTCATATTTAGAATAACGTTACTATCAGTAATGTTCCTATATTTTATTTGGACCATTGGCTCCATGATACTAACTAGCTTGCCGTTTGCAAATTACTTTATCAGCTAACGTTACAAAGGAACCAACGCCAGATCTATGCAGCTAGCTGGCTGTCACATTCTTTGGATTTTCCCAGAAAATTCATCATTTGCATAGAAATTAGTCCACAGGCTGTTACAGACAAGACAATACAAAGCGATACAAATCGATTAACTTGTAAAATGTTACATATAGTACCTTTAATGTATGATCAACGTGGCATTATAAACCTACCACCAGGTAGGTCACGGCATTTCTGCGATTTAACTGTGCACTTCATTGTCGTCAGTAGCGGTATGTCACGGTCTATGAAGATATGTCACTGTGTTTGTGCTTTGGGATTGAGGGACCTCTGAGGAAAAGAACAATTTTGAGAGGAAGCTGAAAAACAACAGATGCTCAGTGCTGCTGTGAGTGACAACTTACTTTGATGGTTTCAAGTGTTGGTTATTTGTAACAGTACAAGGCAGATTTTATACATTTCTGCCTAGATTAAAAAAAATAACATGATGAAATGCCTGATAATGTTTCATGAAAGAATGTTGCAGGTCTGGTCTCATCTAAATTATTTTTTTGGATTAGAATTACATGCGATACATTTTGGAGAAAATCCATAAATATTTAAGTATAGAGCTTATATACTGTAAAAGGTCTTTAAAAAATCCAGATATTAGTTTTCAGCCAAATGGTCCAGCTCAACCACACACAAATTTAGCTTTATTGCTTTATTATTTATGTCCCGCAAATGTATTTGAAATATGGGACAGACGATTTGTTTAATAGATATAGCCTTTGTTTCAAAATGTTTTGTCCAACCAACACAATTTCAGGAATCCATGTAGTAATATTTATTATAATGTTTTTATAAACTATGTCTGAATATACTGAAGACACAGAGAATCTACTTTTAAATAGACCTATTTTGATTGATAATCACCATGAAACAAACCAGAATTGACAGATTCCAGTGAGAAACAAGCCCTGATGCCTATTCAGAACCAACATTTTAATTTGCTCCACAAAGACTCCCCAGCTGTGTTACAAGCTGGAGTCTAGCTCCCTGAGGTCAATTCGCTTTATACTGGGACTCTGGTACTTGAGCTGAAGGCCTTGATGGTGAGAGAGCACAGTTAATCGACTTTCTTTCTACCCTGAGCTGTTGTTGCACAAAATTATTATAGATTCTGAAAAAAAAAAATCCTTGCTGGGGCTCTTTTGTGTTTGGGGTCTATAGGAAAAACAGTACAATAGCAGCTTCTTCTGAAAACATGGCCTTCATACTGAAATGCAATTTGACAAGCTCCTCAACAGAAAACAACCGCCTATTTTTCTGTAACAATGGCTGCCCGCTTCTATATCCATTTGGCCGACCGGTGTGGAACAATTGGGTGGCAGGAAAGGTGACAGGTAATTTAAAGAGGCAAAGGGGAAAGCTGTAGGTAGTGACTGTCCAGTTCAGCAGATTGCTTCCCACCAACTTGGACCCCTGGGTGGCACCATGTCCACAAAACGGCTGCTCCACAAATATACAGACATATAAAAAACACACAAACTGCTCATCCACAGTCTTCTTTGCTTTTCTGGTTTAAAGAACTGGTATGCATGACTTTATCTTTGAAAATCTACACATGGTGATGAGGAAACAGCAAGACTGGATGAAGACTGTGGAATCTAAATGAATTGTAATGGTTAAATTTAACTTGAAAAAACATGTTTGTGAAGAGTAGTCTGGTGGAGAGGTGTACATTTCTAAACCAACTGTACACTATGTCTAATTTCGAATTACTTCTGTTCATTTCTTGTACTCTGTGAGGTCCCTGTTTGTCTCCAAAACTCTGTGCGCCTGGGTGTAGCTGTAACACAAACGATATAGGCCCACTAAAAACACATTTTACTCAAAATCAACTAAGTTTATTACTGAAACATGAACTAATTTGTAATGGCCAACAAACATACAATACCGAATGAAAGAAAATAGGGTATTTGCTTGAGTTGAACAATATTTTCAACATTCTGTGTATTTGTATCTGTGAGTGAGTGTGTGTGGGTCCGCTGAGAGTTAGTGCACTCCAGCTGTTAGGATCCAGTCGCTCTGACTTGTTGAGGACCCTGGCTCCCACTAGTGCAGCACACTGGCCCAGAGGTGGTGAGACATACAGCAGCTCGACAGAGGAAGCAAGGGACAGAAACAGATAGCGACGGGAAAGACAAAGAACGACAGAGCAGTGGCTGAACCCCACGCAGCTGCTCTTGTTCTTCAGGGAACCTAGCCGGGAAGCATTGCTCAAGCGCCTAATTCCTGTAACGTGTGCAGTCATGCGATGCGCAGGGTGGGGGTGAGGGATTGTTGCAGCATCAATCCTGCAACTCTGAAGCTGTGGCTGAGATGACTGACGGGGGACCAGCCTGACCGGACCTGGGCGGCTGGCCTCTGGCCACTGGACTAAGCTGAGGCAGCCATTGAGACCGAAAGGGGTGACGCCCACTACCCTGATCAGCTACAGCCTGGTAAGAGGCCTCTCAGCATGCCAGCACAAAGTAGGAGAGGTACAGGCAGGCAGGAATAGAAGGTGTATGAGTTAGTGCCAAAAGGTGGTGGTGGTGGTGGGGGGAGTAATATTTATATGGTTGACTGACTGGGCGAGAAGGGCTCAGGTGGTCTGAGTGAGGTGAGAGGACATGAGAATGAAAGTAGGCAGTCAGGCTGTCTCATCAGTGTGAACACAACCTGCTGCAACACAACTCAAATTCTCTTCAAACTCTTCACATGATTTTACTGGTAAGTAATATGCAATATATATATATAAAATGTTTGACCCTTAGAAGGCAGGAAAAAGGGCTCTGCACGCCCTAAGCAGCTTAGTAAATCATAGGAGAAGTAGTCGCAGCCATAAGAAATGATGCCTGTGACACAGAGTGGTCTCACTCATCTCACACACACACACACACACACACACACACACACACACACACACACAGGCTGTCTCTACACTGAGGATGGCAGCCAGGTTAAATCCAGGGATGACCACTGCCACCAGGGGGAGCAGGTGTACTGCAGTCAGTTCTTGGTAAGTAGTAGACAATATGTGACCAGGTAAGTCAATTCATCTGAATTACAGGTACTTTGTTCAAAAGTTATGGATCTAGCAACAAGACAGACAGTAATAGTCTTGTATAGAGCTGTGCTGTTAGCTTCTGGTGCATAGGTATGTTGCGGACACTATGACATGAAGCAAACCTTGTTTGAGGTTCACCAGTGCAGATTATTACACAGAATGTTCCATTAATATCTGATATCTATCATAACAAGGTGTCTGTGTTCACAGCCAAACAGTTTCTACCTTAACTGAAGTCAAAGTTGCTCAATTAAAGGAATGTTTGCATAGAACTCTACCTGAACTGACTTCACCCTTTCTGAAACTGCAGTGAGGATGTGTGTGTCTAATAAAAGCTTTTATTCTCCTTACCTGATGTTGCCTTGACAGAGTGCTTTTGTAAAAAGTCCAGGGTCTGAGCCAAAGCCTTCTTGTTGCAGTGAGTGGAGAGCTCGTCATTACATTCAAAACACCTGTTACAATGAGAGGGGGCCATAGACAGACAGACAAAGGCTTTAAGTTACTGTGGAATTTAAAAACCCTCAAGACACGAATGCTGAAATTAACCATTATTTGAGAACACAATTACTTGACTCAAGTGGATACCACGTAATTGATAAAGACGTATTATTCATACACCTAAAACGATGTAAAGCAATAATTAGGTTTGGAAACCCTGAAGATTGTGGTAGCCAGGATCAGGAAGGCTTTCGTGTCAAGACATACGCGCCTACTGTTTTCTATGTAAGCTGGCAGCATCTTGACGTGTGTCATCGCAAGTTGACATGCACTGGCAGTGTGTGCAGTCCTGGCTTTTTCATTACAGTTTACAAAGAATGCAGTTCGGAGGTTTCTCACCAGGCCTTCCATGTGCTCAAGCTGATGGTGATGCAGTGAGACTCTGGATGGAACGCTTGGTGGTGCTTGACAGCGTGCTGGATCCCCGACTGGTTACAGCCCTGTAAGATAGTTCATTTAAATTGTTTTTAGTTCAAAATCTTTGTCAACAAACACAAAATACATCCAGCTAAATTTGTATGTGGTAGAGCTACAGCTATATGGGTAAAAAAATATCATATTTTGTAAGTCCTTTGACAATATACAATACACTGTATATGTAGAAATTTAGGTATTCATCTCTTGAATTGCTTTACCAAAAACTATTTGTCACATTACAACAACAATTGAGTGCGTCAATTATTGTTTTAAATCGTCTAAATTTCAGCCTTGAATAAATGCCATTACATTTTAACAGACCAGTACAAACATTCTTTCATTGCATTATTAAGTTCTTTTTAATAATAATACTAATAAGCCAAAATTAAATGAAATAACACATTTGTATTCTAAAAAAATGTCTTCCAGTTTCCAATGATTACCCCCCTCCCCCTCTGTGTGTCTGTGTCTCACACAAACATACACACAGAGACACAACGAGCACACAACAGTCACAACACATGAAAGACACTTCAAATGGATGATTTTCTGTGCTACTGGAAAAAAGTGTGCCTCAAGATTTATCTGACATGATTTTAATGTAGAAAATGTAGCTTTACGGCTTTTTTGAATTAAAGAACAAGAAGACAACATGTGTGCTTGCCACTTTGTAATTTCTGGTGTAATAATTCACTAGTCAACACTTCATTGTAATGTGACCACTGGTCAAATTTGCACAGTGTTTTGGTAGAAGACACAGTACCGCACCTGCTGCTTCCTCTTACATCTGCATAAAAGTAAATAACTAACAAAGTAAATGTATGTAAAAGAATTAAAATGACCATGATATAGACAACACTGTTACTCTAGGTTATTAATGATAATGTCCCTCTGTGTACTGGCATTTTGTATAACCAAAAAATATACATATATAGATATGTATATTGTATATTGTTAGCCAGTACCCAGTCTGTGCTATGTATTGTGTTTGCACGGTTTAATATTGACAAAACAATTATTACCTGGAAGCCACACTTTAAGCACACCAGGATGTCATGGGATGCTGCTGGCTCTCCATCGATCATGGTCCTCTCCTTTAGGCACTCAGAGCACACCAACCACACACTGGAGAGCACCGATTTCTTTACTGAGCTCAGGTCCACTGCCTTACTCACATGCTGGCAAGTCAACCCTGATTAAAAAACAAAATATACTGTAATGATAAATTTACCTACCAATTTGGGATTCTGAGTTATATTCTTTTTTGAGGAGAGACAATGTGCACAGCACCTGCTGTAAATTATACAAGGCATCCTCACATTGCAAGAGAGATTCTCTGTAATGGATATTCCACTAGTGTCATTGGGCTTTGTTAACATACATATTGCCCTGGTCTAGTGGGACAGATTCATAAAACCCCATAGATCTAGAAAATAGACAAAAAGTACAAAAGGATCATTGTTCAGTTGATACCAATGGTGTGTCTCTGAAGCTGGAAACAGTCAAGGGCAGAGAATGAATATACACTGTAAATTACTTGATGAACTTGGTGAACATTTTTACAAAAGGTACTATGGTGTATCATAAATACATACCTTGCTTTATGAGCATAACTAAAGACTTAATCCCATTCTTCACTTTCCAGTGTGCTAGGACTCTACCAAATCAAAACTCACAGTCCTAACTTCAGTCTGTCTGGTGCCCTGTACTGCTTCAGTGACCTACCGCTGACTTCATCTGATGACTCCTCATCTCGAGGTTTCCTCGGTTTATTAGTCCGCTTAGTCATGTCGGCGGCTTTCAAAGAGAAGGGGTCCTTTAGCCGCATCTGGAGTTCAGGATGGGAAGAACATAACTGTTTTAACAAAGACAGTTGAACATAGCAAAGCTTGGACTAGTCTATAACTGCCATGACCATTTCACTTATTGTAGCACACAATACTTTGAAAACTAGCTACCTACAGTGCAGTCTGGAAGTATTTGTGCAGTAACACATTTATTGTTGTGTTGCACTCCAGCATAGTGGATTTAAAATGAATCAGTGGCTTTGAGTTTACAGTGCCTTCTTTGAGCTTTATTTTGAGGGTATTTACATTTGCACCAGATGAACTGTGCAGGAATTGTAGCTCATTTTATACCTAGTCCTCACTTTGAAGAAACCAAAATTAGCTGGACAAATTATCCTAAAGTCATGTTAGAAACAATTTCTACACCCAATATACATGAGATCACCTCAAACATCCTTAAAGCTGAAAGTAACTTACCTACAGTCAGATTACCATTTCTAAACCATTATACAGGAGCACCGAGCCAAAAGAACAGAACATGTGTAAGTATGTGACTGAGAATACATATAACCAGTCAGATAAAAGTGATATTATATTAGGATAACTACCTAGTAATCGGCAATGCCACAGTTAAGAAGCCTCAATTAGCCCCGACCGTCCAATTTAGGTGAGCACGAAAGGCCTTTATGTCGTTTATCGAAGAAATTTAAACAATAAATAAAGAACATTTCCATAGTCAGATCTGGCGAAGAACTGAACTGAGCCTGAACTCACCTCTTTATTTTAGCTCCTATGTTGACTATGTTAGCTAACCTGAAGCCAACACTGAGATGTCAACTCTTCCTGGCTAGCAAGCAGGTTAGCTACATTAGCTTGTCAGACTAAATAAAACATTAACAGGTGTGTTTAATCCAACAATACGCGGAGATATTACGGCATTTTAAAGCATAGTACAGAGTACCGACGACAACATAACCGTTATCTCAATAATTCTTAGTTTTTGCCTTTGACGTTATGAATTTTGTCAAGCTTTCGTTAGCATCAACTAGGAAACCTAGTCAACATGTGACGCACTACGGCAGCTCAGTTTGGCCTAATGCTGCATTCACGGACAATGGAAGATCTCATGAAAAGAGGCAGAGCGTCACAGGTTCTGAGGCATTCAAGAATATTTCAACGTTTTATAATACACGTGAAACCACAGAGTGGTCAGTTTGTTGATTTATTTACAGAGACCAAAAAGCTGGAATGCTGGTGAAAATATCAAACTCTAAGAAGAACACTACTATGATTGGAAACTTTATTACATTATCATTGCCTCAAGTCGCTCTGTTTATTTGATGTGAAATGAGTGATCATCAACACATCATTTTCAAATTCAATCCTCTGTTGTCATAAGGCTAAGCATTAATTCAGATGGTGTAGTTTATGATACTTTGGTTTTACTACAAACAGATATGTGAGTCAAGATAATAGAAGGTTATGTTATGAATGCATCTTAGGGTAATTTGTTTATTTAGTGGCCAGGAAGTAGTAATAGCCCGCTGTCTCTGAGACCGGCATGGGGTATGGATGTATTATGAGAACTCTTAATATATCAATGGTCAGATGATGTGGACAGATGCGTGGTTGTCACTTTTCCGTCTTTCCCACGACCACGAATGCCTCATATGTTTGTGTGTCTGATTATTCTTTAGTGCATTAGTTTGAGCGACTAAGGGCACATACTGCGTATTTGTGTTGGTAATGGTTTGATCTTTGAAATATTAGGTCAGTGTCTTGCGTTTGAGTTTGAAAAGAAGTCAAAGGAGAGTTTAGGTGATCCGTACTTCTGCGCACGCGCAGGTCACAGACGGGTGAGTGTGGGCAGAGTGTGAATTTAATGGTCGTCTTTCTCACGCAGTATTGCTGCGTAATCACGGATTTATGTTGACGAAGTGTTGATATAGCACTTAACTAATCACATATGGCTCTCAGAAGGTGTTGGAGGTTTGCAGGGGTTGTCCCGCGGCTGTTATGGAACAGGACCGTCCTGCCCGGGGCCTCCGCCCCGGGAGGTCGAAGCTCTGTGTCCAGCCTTGACAACACTCACCCCGGTTGCAAAAGTGAGTTTTACATTTTCCGTTTTATTATTCATTTGTTAGTTTATCTACTACCCACATAAGTGTCAGCTCGGTGGCTCGTGACTCACTATCATGTCAAACTGTTCATGTACAGTATATCACATGTTGTTTGTTTTGCTTTCAGCTACAGAGTTGCTGCTCCGCAGGTTCAGTTCGGCGCCACCGAGCACAGATGTGGGTTATGAGCAGCTGAAGCAGCTCCTGGCTGGCCGGAAGGCTGTAGTTATAGATGTGAGAGAGCCCTGGGAGCTCAGGGAGTACGGCTTCATCCCCGGGTCAATTAACGTTCCCCGTGAGTCTACCTAAAATACACAGAAAATCACAGATAGGTTGGCAGGGCTGTAGATCCACTTGTTAGACACATACTGTATACCAATGTAGTAGCCTATCCAATAGTTTGTGTTGTCTGCAGGTCATTAACAAACGTGGGAAGGCCCTAAATTATGTAAAGTCTGTCACACAAAACATATGTCAAATAAGCCCTAGGGGTCTTTGGTAACTGCTTGGTTTGCTCTGTCTCAGCATATAATTGTGGACCTTTATTTTAGTAAAGTAAAAAGATCTTGAATTCAACATGGATGATACCTGCAGCCTACTTGGTAAATTGCATGAGGGAGGACATGCCTTCTAACTTTGTTGATGGTTAACATTCTTTAGATAATCCATGTATCAAGGTACACTAGGTACTACTGGTCATACTTGACCTGTCTGTGCTTCTTTTTCTTTGCAGTGGGACAGGTGGACACTGCCCTCCAGCTGGGTCCAGAAGAGTTCCAAGAAAAGTATGGTGGTGAAATGCCCCAGCAGACAGATAACATTGTGTTCACCTGTCTGGCAGGGGTTAGGAGCAAGAATGCACTCAACACAGCCGCCTCGCTGGGATACAAAGAGTGAGACATGTTTCCGTGGCATAAAATCATTGGTTCTCACCTCATTGTCAAGTCCACAAATTATTGAACGTTTGCAGTCATGTATAGCAAATGTTGAATAAGATTCCTTGGTATTATTTATTGTTAAAGCCTTTTTTTTTTTTTTAAATCTGGACAAAGGCTAAAGTACCAGTCCATTTTTATGGCTGAATTTGGTTAACTGAATGTTATATCTCACCATTATATTTCATCACAAGATAGTATTAAATAGGCTATTACCAACTTGAGGTTATTGACCTGTAGTTGTATAATGCCAACCTATCATGCAGTGCTGCCACATACCACATCTCCAGTATCTGATTGAAAGAATAGATACTTAGCATAAGAGATTAGCAATGAAATTATTAAATGCAGCGTATTGCTATGTGTTAATACCAGTTGAACACAAATGCAGTTCCATTTTTGACACATACTCTGTTTGTGCAACAGTTCATTCACTTTCTTCCTTTTTCTCGCCATTTCAGCGCTCAGCATTACCCAGGTGGATGGCAAGACTGGGTGAAGAATGAACAGCATAAATGATCCAGGGATAACGGAACAGAAAAAAAAAACCATTATTTAAAGCTCTTTTTTTATTACCTGAGCTCAGACTGGAAAGTGTGTAACAAGGAGTCTTGGAAATGGTTTTTAAAAAGTTAATTGACTTTTCTGTTGTTTTAAGAGCCAGTGGTCTGAGTTGATTTCCTCATCTGTGAATCCCAAAGACTGAAACCAGAAGGCTCAGCAGCACACATCAACAATCACATGTCTGCTGTTAAACATTTTCAAACCTACTGCAATATTACTTGAAGTTACTTGGAAATTTGTCTCAGCATAGAACTATTGATAAACGCTTTACAACTTCTAAACAAACACATATATAACCAGTGACCATTTTAAACCTCACCACAAATATTAATAGACAGTTAAGTGCTAAAGTTTTTATTTTCAGACTATCTATGCAAATGACTACTTAACTGTGTATGATTGTGAGTTAACATTGCATAATATTTCAAGTTGATGTATTGTAAATAAAATTAAAGTTTTGATTAACAGCGATATTTAGTTTGTGTTTTGTAATTTTTCTTTTTTTTGAACAACTCATGGACAATGTCCGACAGGTCTATTAAAAAAGACATGAGAAGACATTTATTTGGATAATTTGTGATATAAATAGACATGGAGTAGTTTTCTGAGGTGACAGCCGCAGGGACTAAGATGATCTACGGTATTGAAGGGCCATGTCTAATATCCACCCTGTCTCAGTATGAATTTGCCACCCACCCTCCAGGGAACATTAACAGGTTCCTTCATCATCCATGATAATGAATGTGTTTGTTTTCAACCGAGAAGAATGCCTCTACTACAGTATGTCGACCACGGACCTTGCTCCCTGTTAACTTACCCTTTTACAGCTTAAGCTGAAAGTCCGAAAAGAAGACAAATTATACTCTTGTGATCAGTTTACTCAAGATTTATAAATGATCCAAGTACCTCACACAACTTAGGAACAGCTTGTTAATCCTAAATCACTGTCGCTGAATAGGAAACTGACCTCTAAGCGACTTTCCAGATGCATGAGTAAATAATCTGGTTCAGAAGTGTTATTACTATTTCTGCCCAAATTAAACAGAATTCTCCAAGCAGGCAATGAAAATCCTAAATGATTGTTCATATTTAATTAATAATTTAATAATTATGTATTTTGATTGTTAATATCATTTGGCCTGCTCAATTAGGAAAACATAAAATGCAATAATAAAAAAAGAAGCATGTATATGCCCCCTGTATCTTGTGTTCCCTTTAACCATTTTTAGCTGAACAAGCAATTAAACGTGGGAGGTCATTTAAAGTGAGGCTTCATAAGTAGGCTACTGTAATGGAAAATAGGCTACCACAATGATAAGTGATGTCATTTGGTTGCAACATGAAAAGAGCTGGTCATTGGAGACAGCTTGTTCACATGACTGCTTCCACCTCTTCCCAAAAGTCCCACGCTGCTGCAAGATATGAGGTCAGTGGAAAGGAATAGAGGTGCTGCTTGAGTAATCCATCGAGATTTAAGGTTTTGCAAGAACAATAAATATAAAAGTTGGAAACCCAATATCATCTGGCTTTTGGACAAGTTATAATCTATGTTTTGGTTATTCTGTGTGTGTGTGTGTGTGTGTGTG
>LKNJ01003528.1:0-43182 GCA_002120245.1 Maccullochella peelii
ACTACAAAATAAAACAGGAAACCAAAACCAAGATTACAGATCATGATATTTATGGGATGCCAAAGATAACGCAACATTGTGTTTAACAACCAAAGCCTGAAGTATATTCACGATGTTCAATGTTTATTTTGTACTCCATTATACAGTGTGCATGCGTGCTCCTAGCAGCCAGAGCTAGCTAAGTAGATAACTTTGAGTAGGTGAATTAAGTAATTTTAGAGCCCAGTTTACCAATCTTCATTTGATCAGTTTTCTTTTGTTGGGTTTTAAATGTCATTGTATGTTTGTTGTGTATGAATGATTAATTTAATTAATTAATTTAAAAAAACATTTCAAACTTGTTGCCTGCTAGGTTTAACAGTATCACAAGACTTCATCACAAAATCCTGTTTAAATTCAGGGGTACAAGCCACAATAAGTGCTGGCCACAACTTTAATTTGCGCTAAATGTTTTATGGCCCTGACACTTACTTTGCACCATAAAGTTTTTATTAATCTTCACCTGAGGCTGTGAGTGTGTAACGGTCCACTGTAATTTCTTATAATTTGACCCTAACCTTTTCAAACAACCTTAAAACACTGCAACTTGCACACCATAAATGTCAAAGGAATCAGAAATAGACTTCAATCAGTTTAGAGCATTTCAGCCTTTGACAAACATAAATCTCACTTCAAACGATGATTTCTGTCCACACAACAAATCATAAAGTGGAATCTCAACCTGCTACATCTTACATGGATGTTTTTTATTCCTTCTTCAGTGGTTAGTTAAGCTCAGTGTACACTGTCAAAGTGACTTTGAGCAAAAGATCTCTCCCTGTCATAAATGAATCTAATCTCTGCAGTTCATTCTTCAATGCATACATCAATGCTCGCATCAGTCATGATGTGCATTCTGTATGAGTGAGTCATTTGTGAAGGCTCCCTGCAGCAGAGGAGTGTCACTCTTTCTTACAACCTCCAGATGCTGGATTCTTGCTTCGTCTTTGCAATGCACATGGCACAGCATGTGGGCAATGCTAGAGATAGAAAACTGGAGAAAATCCATTAGAAAAATAGAAAATGTGATGAAACAAGGAAGCTGGACGAGAAGGATGAAAAGAGAGTGTTGAAGAGAAAAAAAATAGAGGGGAAGAAATGGAGAAGGCAAGACAGAGACAGACAAAAATAATTGTTAATTTGACTCCTTTTTTTGGCTGTTGTCAATACACTGTTGCTATGAAGGATGTACAACATGAGGGAAAAATCTTTGATTTTCTTCCAGCATGAAGAAACACAGCCTGCCTGCACACTGTAGCATGCAAGGTTCAAAGTGACACCATGCAACACAACACAGTGGCAAAAACACACAAACATAAGCACAGTCACAAACAATGAGGAGAGACAGAAACACACACACAGACAGAGAGAAAAACAAATGCGCACACACCCACCCACACACACACACAAATAAACCCATTATTAGATAGATCACTGTGTTCCTGACTTAAATTCAGCCTGTGGTCTTCTGCAAGCCCAAATGATGAGTTTGCACCCTGGCTACAACTACCTCCTACTCAACAAATTCAACTCCACATTTTCTGGCTGAGTAGGTTAATCAAGCTCCATGTTGTTACAAAATGGTAATTTACCATTGTAGCTAAGACTGTTTCATTTTCTAACCAGAGAACAAACAGATACAATACATTGTGTGTTGTGTTCATCCAGTGCATCTTAGAGTTGGGGTGATTTCCTCGACAAGCGAGCCAGCAGCAAGACACACAATCACATTGGCGCACACATCGGGACTGGCTGACAGTATCTTCGCTCTAATCAGAATCTTAATTAGTCTGCTAGCAGCGTCCCATTAACATATATTCCTCCCAATTAACTAGGGACACACACATACAGAGACAGAGAGGCTGAGACAGAGAAATTAGAGATGTTTCTTGAAGTTTCATAAGATGAGAAAATAAATTAACAAAGCAGACTAACAAAAGTAAAGCTTTAATCTGAAAAAACTGCTCAGCTCAGCTCAACAGCTTTGATGAGAAAATACTTTTTCAGTCTTCTTCTTCTCAAGTCTTATCATTACAGCACTCTGTGCAGAGCAATGTTTCTGGCCTTGTCAAGTCAGCCATGTTACCTAGTTTTTATGTCTGCATATTTACACTGCAGACTGAATGAAAACCGAAACAGGCAACATCAGCCAGCTGTGAACATAAGACTGTAACCAATCACAGCATTGACTAGAAAGGGGTCCAAGTCTTCGATCAGGGTGAGTTCCATACTCACTTTGTGTGATGCAGTGGAACCATCTAACAACTGCAAACTCCATGCGCTGACGAAGGCTGTAACTGATCATTTTGTAAGAAATCTTGTCCGTTTGAAATTGTTTGCCCTAGCAATCAGGGTGCTTGTTTACTCAACTTGACTTAGCTGGTTTAAAAAATAAATGAATTAATGAATAAATAAATCCATAGAACCTTAAATAATACCACAAATGAAATATGATAAATACAGTTAGAGATTTATTAGATCTGCCAATCTTGTTTGTAGTGGGCTCAACTATCGGAAGGTTGTAATTATACCACGGTACTTCTCATATGTAATGTGGAAATCACACCAGTCCACTGCTAATGCTGTCTAACATCATTAAAGATTATATTTACTTTATTATATTATATTACCTGGTCAGTCTGACATTTTCCAGGACTGGCAAAAAACAATGAGCTGAGACATCAGCTTATCTGTCACTGCTGAATGTGCTGAAAGTCATTAATAGTACCCTGTTCAAGTGACTTATGTCTATCAACAAAAAAACTGCAAGGAAACAGTGGTGAAGCAAAGACTAAAAGAAAATTCAAAGTGAAGACAACGGGGGGTTGTTTCCCAGACAAAGAGGCTTTTAAACAACATATTATTTGTGGCTATAGGAAACTATTTGTCTCTGGATGTTTATCTGCCATTAAAGGCACTGCTGCCAGACTAACCCACTGGTTATGTTACTGATTTCCCTGTGTATCTGTGCTGTAGTCCTTAAGCTACCTATGGCCGCTGCAGTGGAAGGTACAACACTAATTTATCAGTGATGCTGACAGACAGTCGGGGTTGCTAAAGCAAGTCTTGCCGTGTCAAACATGATTCACACAGTAATTTACAAAAGTGGAAAGTAGGCTTTTATATGGGCAAACACACACACTTAAGCACACTTCCGGCGTCTCATCATCTTCCTCACGAAGTCATGCTTTTATATCACAAGTATCCTTCATAGGTGAGTCACCCTTTACAAAAACGCTGGTATGATATCTTGGCTGAACAAACACAGCTTCCCTTTGTCAGTTTAATCTGAAACACTGGATGATTTAGACGAACAACGACGTGGGTTATGTGCAGAGACACACACACACACACACAGGCTGTGGGTGATCACCAAAAAGGCTGTTGTGGGTGAAAGATGAAAATGAACATTTTGAATTAAACGCTAATGTCTTTGTTGTAATGCCAGGTCTGCCTCCAGTTCTGTGTCATGACTCATGTCCTATCTAGAGCCACCAGAGCTCTTTTTCTACACCACCGTGACTCCGTTTCAAATCTCACTGTGCTCGTATGAAAAAGGCAATGCAAATTTGGAAAGATCTTTATTGTCATGGGATGCAGATCCTATTGATTAAGCTGGCTTACACTGTGCTATGTATGCATTCTGAACACACACATTATAAGCTGGAGATGACACAATCTGCCAACAAACAGCTTACACTGGAATTTTGGATTGTTTCAGTGCTTTGCCCAAAGGTACTGCAGTTTTTGTTTTGTGGCATCTCATTCATCCCTGCATTACTTCGTCAGAAGTGACACGCTGTCAGATATTTTAAAGTGTGCAGTCATGTGGTGCTGCTTCATATCAGCTGTCTGTAGTGACAGCTGTCTTCCAGAAATCACATTCTCTCATTAACAGCTTCATGTCAGTAACAGGGACATTCTGGGCATGCCTGTCTACCTCTCCTACCACAAGACCACCAGGGTACTCATCACACATGGCACTACTTGGGGCCAAAACAGTCACAGTTTATGGTGATACAGCATTTCCACTTGTTATACTGGGAATCTTTGATGTTTGATGCCCACATGACTAGAAGGGAGCCACCTACAGTTTTAGCATGAGTAACACAATGAGAAACTTTTCATCTTGGAAGTCTGTGAGATCAGCCTGTTTGACTGTGGTATACTGGTCCATAGCTCAATGGTTTCTTGATGATACGTTTCAGATATTGGTTGAGTTGTCTGTTTTAATATTAAGACAGCCATAGAACGATCATAGCAACTATTGAAGAAATGATTAATGATTAATGGTATTGAATTGAAAAGCCCTCATATGGCCCAGGATACATTGTCTGAATTGCTATAATAAATGCTCATGTTCTTACACAGTGGCTTAATTAAACAGTATTTTATTTTGAAAAGATGTATAAGATTTGATTAGATCATTTGGCTACAATATCCCTTAGATAACAAAATTTTAAAGTGACGCTTCTGAAGTTTATGTACTCATGAAAAAAAAAATATATAGAAAAGAGGCTATTTTGAGTGGAAGTAAGATGTAAATAATTGCTGTTCCATCTTGAGACCTTCAAAAGGCAGCTGCAGTATTATTGCATTCTAACAGATTTAATGAACCAGGCTGCAAGTCATCTTGGCTGAGTTCAAACCTCCATGAAACTCTGACAAGATTCCTTGTTCACAGCCAAAATCATGTTTTATTAAAGCTACACTGCCTTTTTGACCTTTGACAACACATTTCTGCAAAGGTACACTGACTGTTTAGCCTTTGGCAGTCATCTTTGCTGTAATACAAAGGCAACAACTGCTGTTGATGATAATCTACTGTTGACATAGAGCTTAATACTTGGAGTACAGTCATTTTTACTAATTATATAAGAAATACTACAGCTAGAAATTGAGCAGCAGCCTTGATGCATTGAATGTGTGAACTCCAGCGCACTGAAATATGCAGTGATAAATGTACTTTTTGTTTTAATTTTTTCCCATAAGTAACTGCTTGAGTTGAAACTACTTCCTTCCTCCATATTTTATGATATCTTAGAAATAAAATGTGCTTTTATAAACTACCTCCTATTCAACCGTATCACCAGAATGTTAATATTGGATGATTTGTGTATTTTTTTTAAATTTTTTGGATAATTTACACTACCAGCAAAAGTGACCTTGTAGCTACTGAGTTTTGGAATAAAGATGTTTGAAAAACGAACAAACTTTGGCCATTATTATTAAATCCACAAATCACATAAATGTACAAGACCTACTTTAAAAACGGAGTGTACCAGAATATGATATGTACCAAATTACAAAAGTACATACAGCATGCACTTACATGTGCTAGAAGGCCAGACAACCCTTCCTCCCAAAATGGTGGAGATTTGAGTGAGAAAAGAAGGGGAAAGGCTTGAGATCTCAGTAACTTTAGCTGCAATTTAAGTTTCATGGTGTTTGCAACTGTTGTACAAATGAATGACTAGTAAGTGTCAGCTAAGACTTTGAAATTGACCCCAATTAATTGTGTTATGTGAGATTTTTCAAGCATGATAAAATATTAGTTGTTAACATGGGTCTGCTGGTCTCACTGGGGTTTTATGGTAAATGTTGAGTATAAATGTTCTCACATGCCCACATAAACCAAATTTTAGCATGAGTCCCATCCATCAGAAACAAACACTCACAGATTTAGAACTGTATACAATATTTATTGACAATGTATTAATTTCCATAGGTGTTTCATAGTAAAGACAGACACTGAGTTTTACAGGGCTTATCTTTGAAAAGGGTACAGCTCTGGGTTTCTGGGAATGTTCTCGTGAGTGGCACATACAAGGATTTTTCAAGGTGGAGGGTGTTGAGAGGGTAAGAAGGATTGATGCTCCTTGGAGTGAAGACCAGGGCAGCAGGAGGCTAAGGCTTCTTCTGTGAGTGTGTGCAAACATACACTGTCACCAAGATGTGTCATTTAGGCTTTTAGGATGTCAGTCTGTCCTTGCTCTCCAGAGAAGACTCTGCTGTCTGATGAAAACCTTGCATTTCCAAAAACTTTAACTTTCCGGGAATGAAGAAAAAAAAGCCATTTTTAAACCATGTATTTTTTAAACTTTATACAAGGGATCATGAAAGGATTTTGTAAGCATACATGTCATTAAGTTTTCAGAATCCAGAGAGGACAATGTAATCATTCTGTATAGTATAAATGTGAAAATTGCCAAAATTGGATTTACAAGGTTTTGCCGAACGACAGTGTTTGCAGTTGTTTTTTTTTTTACACAGGAGTATAGAAGTATAAAAATATATGAAACAAAAAAGCGCTGTGAAGTACAAACACATATTCAAAGTGTAGAACTTATGAAGCAGACCTTTCTTGCCAGTTGCCGGCGTGCTTTGGAAACACAATACTGTCTGGCCGACATACATCCACTACACACTCTCACACTCAAAATACACCATGTCATACCACATACAGTATTATTCTGAAGATTAAGAAATATATTTATATTGGGTAGGTTGAGATTTGTCTATGGCTGAGGTGGATTTAGTACCTTAATGACCTAAAATATTTTAGATGTTTATATTCTGCCAATGCTGAAAAAGTGTGTCATACTGTTAGTACTATAAATGTGTACTATGTATTATGGGACTTGAGTTAAACAGAGAAAGCAAACAAATGACAGAGAAAACATCTGAGACAAGCTCACTAAGGTACTTTTCCCTTAAGTACAATTCTTGGGTTTGAAGTTGTAGTTTGGGGTTGTAGTGTTGTTAGTCGTGTGAATTGTGCTGACCTGAGATGGTTGACTTTCGGGCTGATACAAAGGCATCACTAGCCTCTTTATCACTTGACCCTTTGTGTGTGTGTGTGTGTGTGTGTGTGTGTGTGTGTACATGTGCGTGTTTTCGAAAAAGGTGGTGTACATTAAGCTGTATTTAGCTGATCATTGGTACGAGAAATTGTTCTACTTTTTGCTGACACATTACAGCAAATACATGCTGCAAAAGAATATCAACTACATTCATGAACATATGTTACATTTTGGCAAAACCAAAGAAATGTGCTTTGACAAACAGAGCAAAAGTAAACAAAAAGTGATCAAGTGACAATTTAAAATAGACTATTTACATTGTTTCACATCAGCCTTTGCATTCGCTTAACGTTACAGTATAAAGGATATTTAAAATGTCCTTTTGTCTTTTCTGTTGAAAGCTCATAGGTATTTATTTACAGGAATAATATCTTCCAATTGATGATTAATAATATACTATCTGATATATACATACTTATATGTTATTAAATATGTTTTTTGGGACATGATCCCAAATTTGAGTTCAACTCATCCTCATCTATATAGAAAAATTTACAATGCCAATAATAATAGTTTTATAGTAGAACTCAGAATCTATCTGGATCCCTTTGCGTACGTGTTTTTTTTTTTTTTAAACCTACTTACAAAATTAACAACTTTGTCTGAGAGAAAGTTATATTAAAATCAAGACAGATGAAGAAATCTTGTTGACATAATCACCAGAACAGATAATCAAAAATCCTCCAAAACGAAACAGAACAATTTACTTACTATGCGTAGTTTTCAATACCTAGATCAACACACCGTGAAAATGATTAATTCTGATGAGTAACATGTAAACACCAGTGAGGTGAAAGTCCATGGTTTAAACTGAACTGTATTGTAAGTTTGAACTATGCACAATGTTCAGTTAAAGTTTACATTTCAGTTGTTGGGCAGTGCTTGTGAATGCATCATTGTGTCATTCTTAAAACAGTCCTAACTGTTACGTAAATGCTTTTTAGAAAAAATGTAAATATTTTTCAATACAGACATACTTTTTTATAAATTGTAATTACACACCTATGTATGCTCATTTGTGAGGTGAGTTAAACACAAAAAATGAAATGAAATGAAACAGCTCAGTGAGAAAGGAGAAAGTGATCAAAAACAGAATATCAAGGAGTTACTACTGTACAGAGCATGCAGTGAGACATAACCATATGTGGCTAAATTTTAAGTAAACAAGAAGAATATTAATGTTTAAGTGTTCACTGACAACTCCACAATCAAAATGAATGGTATATCAGGCGAAATGATCTCTTTAAATTAGATCTTTGTTGTTTTAGGTGAACTCAAAGGAAGCATGTGAGACAAAAGAGTCAAAGGCTCCAGTTACTAGTTCTCATTTCAGTGTGATGTTTGAAAGATATTTGGACTTACCATCTCTCCCTTTCTATGTTTTCAACAATATTCATGCCGGTAAAATTTCACATGAGACTTTGTCACTCACAGTCACTCTAACAAACATTTTCTGTTTGCTCCTCCAACTTGAATTCCAAGAAACAGTTAACATTTCACTCTTTGATGAATGATTTGGTACTTTGTGTATGCGGAGACGAGGCCATAGGTCATTCATACGGACAGTGTGGCAAATCTATAGGGAGGGGGATATGACACTCTTGTGTATTACAGCCCTAGTTGTGTTTTTACGTTTTAACCTTGTTGCAACTGAAACAAAGTGTGATCATAGTCATGTTAATAAAGTTCCTCTTTAGACAGCCCCCATAAGCACCAGGTGTTAGAAGAACTACGGTACAGCCTCTATGGCTTTTAAGAACTTTTGTGCAAAATCTTTTATAAAATCTACCTTGTGTACATACAGTCAAAAGCACAGCATCAGTAGTAAATAATCTGTAATTAACTGTAATAAGTTCATTTTGGGTTTACGGCTATGTCCTTTATCATCAACTCATTTTTCAATCCGGAAACAATACATGACTAAGAGGTTTTAAACCTATAATAATTAGCATAATCTGGTTTGGGAGGCAGATATAATATATAAACTCATTGGCAACAAAAAGAAAAATCAACTGCATAAAGAAATAATGGTGTCAAAAGCTGATATTTGATGATTTTTGTGCTTTTAATGCATTCCTGCCTTTCTGTGGCCCAATGGAGTCCTTTTAGCTTCACTATGTGTTCTTCTTGAACCATAAAGAAATTATCATAGCTAATCAAGTGCCGTTTCAGGTTTTCAGCTTTTGGGGTAAACTCCAATAAAAAAAGTAGGCTTCTTGAGTGCAATCTGAGTTAAAACCTGGAAGTTTTGGAATGATCTTAGTTGATATTACTTAATGCCACCTTATTAAAATAGTTCATGAACTGAGAACATGCTTAGAAATAAATGATATAGTGCTCCCCAATATATTAAAGTAGAAAAAGGTTGTTTCTTTCACATTACATGATATTGTAAATTGTGAACTTCAGGCCCTTTTATTATTAGTATGAAATTAATTCTAGTAACAATACATTTTGTTTTTTTGACATAAAACCCTGTTGACCTGAAACTTGCTTCAGCACTTTTTAAGTAGTGTCAGTGAAAGTAAACGGTCATTTAAATATGTCAATTTGTATCTAACTGATATGATATTTTGGCAATGAATCATGTATGCTGTAAATCTAAAATAATAAAAACATAAAAAAAGATATGCAGACAAACATTTTAAAAAATGGCAAGATACACTATTCACAAAATATGTAAAATTTTAAACAATTACGCAGAAACAGGCACCTTATATGTTTGTAATCTCTCTTCTATAAGGTTTTCACGTGTTAGCCAGCAAATGTGGTTCCCAAGATATGATGGATCCAGTCCTGAATATAGTAATTCAGTCTAGTGTTACAAGATCACGTAAAAATGAAACAAACCAGATACAAATAAGAAATGAGCAACATATTTTGCTGTTTGTTCTTGCCCTCACTGATGTCGTTTTTTTTCTTTTAATTGACATAGTAAAGCCAGTAAACAATGTTGAAGAAGGAAAAGACAGTTGGGAAGATCATCCTCGACCATTTGTCAATAGAGTTTACATCAGTCAAGTCTGGGATGGTGATCTTTAGCTGTGAAGCGCGCCTCCGTAGTCTGCTTTTCTTTTGAGTCATGTGGCACTCCAGTGTGTTTCGGCCAAAGTTGTGCCTGGCCAGCCCTGCTTTGCGGTACTGTAAGGTTGAGCTGTCATAAGTCAGCATGGTATTTCGTGGGTCATTGAGACCGAGAGCCAGCTCTGAAACGCCCATGTCGTTCTTGATGTCCAGGGTTCCCAAAAGGATGTTTTCATGTGGGTCCATCTGCCAAAGGAAAAGAGTCAAGTTTGTCTAGTGTATTAACATCATACAACATCTTTTTTTTCTCTAATAAATCACATTTCAATAAATTAATAAAAAAATGTTTAGGTTTTTGTAGTACCTTATTCTTTTGATCGCCAAGTCCAATTGCTGCGTCATCCACAAAGATTGGTTCCCACATCGAGTCATGACCATCAAGATCCCTTTGTTTCATTCTTGCATACAGAGTATCATCTCTGCCTACTACATTCCCCACCAGCCACTGCAAGCAAACAGAATCGCCATGGTTACTTGAACAACAGAAAAGGTGCATTTGTGTAGGTGGGTATAACAATTTTTTGAAATAATGAAATCCTTGTGTTTACAAGTAACTGCAAATACTTGTGGACATGAACTGCAGTACGCAGTTTTTTGTATTGCTCTTGAATAAAGCATATTGTTATCAAAGTATTCAAAACACAAGTCTAGTTTTCCTCCTTTGCCTTCACTTGATGTCACAGGATATTAATGCAACCGTTTTTCTGCTCAGTTCTAGACAGTGTTTTGTATTCAGCTGATATCAGCATGTCCATGTGCAGCCATGCTATAGTGGCCATTTTGCATCTCTGCTAGTGAGCATTTAGTTCATGTCAGCTGGGAGCACAAAATGGGAAAGTGAACGCAACTCTTTCTATCAAGACAAAGAGCCAAGTGGCTCAGAGACCTTCTTTGCCTCTGTTTCAGCTGGCAACATGTCACATTTGGATTTCAAACAGGGATAATACAAGCTTATTAGGCTGGCTCTACTTGGCACAGTGAAGGCAGGAAACATTAGGTCAACCCTCCATTTGAAGTGGTGACATTTCTTTTCTTTGCTAGTAATTATTCTGAACTCCTTAGACAGCTTTATGAATAATTAAATTAAAATTTCACTGCAAAGTTAAGAAAATATGTGATTCTATAAATCTGGAGCAAAGAAAAAACTGCCCTCTCTTAAAAATGTGTGCATATGGGGGCTCATCTACAGTATGTGCTTGAATCTGCATAAGTTGAGGCATTTTTCTGAAAAAATATTCTTAATTTGAGGAAAATCAAGTTTTATCAAGTTAAAAAAATAAAATGCAGGTGTACAAACTACAGTGGCAAGCTAAGCTGTTCCTACCTTGTTTGGATCCATCCTCATCTTTTCGTTGTTGGCTGTAGCTGTCTTCTCAGCTGCCCTTTTCTGACGCTGAGGGCCCCGTCCAAAGAAAATGTAGTTTACCAGTGCATACTCCAGCAGAGCCAGGAAGACAAAGACGAAGCAGCCCATGAGGTACATGTCTATGGCCTTGACATAAGGGATTTTGGGCAGGGTTTCTCTCAGGTGGGTGTTAATGGTAGTCATGGTGAGCACGGTGGTAATACCTGATGGAGAAAGACCAATTTTGTTTTTATTTATAGAGCCCCAAATCCTAACAGAAGTTATCTCAGGACACAGGACAACATGTCTAGACTGTACTTGTTATATTATTTACAGAAATCCAACAATTAAGTGGGGTGAGCACTCACAAATTTACTTCTTACATTTTTCTGACTGCAAGACATCTTTGTGATCAACTTGATACCATGTCTGTGCTTGATTAAGCCTGTCAGGACCAATGAAACTGAGGGGCTTGGCCCCACGACTTTAGACCATGCATTGGGAGACGAGCTAAAAGACGTGCACCTGAAGTGTTGCAGCGATTTGAAATTCAAATGTCAACCTTGGTTCATTAGTGGAGAACTCCTACTGAGAAAAGTTGTAGACAGTTTTCAAAAGCCTCGCCCAGCGAGCTGTGGGGATGGGTACTGTCAGATTGACTGTGCATATCAATGTGTTGAGTTTGTGCTTATTATGAGTGACACACTAACTCTTGCTAGCAGTAATTTCATTACAATTTTTTTTTTTCTTTTAGCAAAGCACTGACTTTTGGATGCAATGTGCTTACAAGTGTGTGTGTGTCTATGATGTTATCTATAATGCAGGGATTATAAATGATATGAAAGGCCAGATTCCAAAGCTTAAATATGATTTTCCATGCATGATTAAATAATTGTGTTCTCAGCTCCTATAGCGCTCATGAATCCTCCCCCACACACCTGTATATTCTACTTTGAAAGCACACACAGCGTGATTATTTAAGGCAATTTCAATTGAGAGTGTCAGTAAACAATTACTAAATTATTATACAGCTGTCACAAAGCTGTCAGGTGACCACTGCTCAAAATAGGATTCAGACAATTTTCCCAAGCTGTTGCTGCAAGAGCTTAACAATAACAACAAAGGATTTCTGCAGCACAGTGGCGATGTGATTCAGCCATTACAGGTCCCTTTTAATGCCTGAAACCAGGTCAAAGTAAAGTCATTCCTGAATCTAGTGTAGATTGGGGGTGATCGAACATTTACCAACTCTGCTGACCCACCTCTATTATGGAGCATTACCTTTTTTTTTTTTTCATTAAATCCCATGCACACCTTCCCCCCGGATCACTAAATGTAGCTCAGTCGTCAATCAGCGAAATTGCCTTGTCGACTAAAGTAAGGGATGGGTAGAAGGATGGGTAAAGCTAGGTGGATGGAGATGGGTGAAAAGAAGGCAGGGAGCGTCTGATAAACACAGAGAAAGTTAGAAGCTCAAAACAAACCTCATGTAGCCTACATAAAATCGAGGAGCACGGGGGGAAATTGTTACTTCCAGAAAAACACAGAGGCTCTCGAATCAGAGTGGAAACAAATCACTTCATAATACGACTGTGGGACAGAGCAACATTTGTTGTACTGGGATGGATATTTGACCCTGTTAACACCCACAGCGATTGTAAAAGAAGTGAAACATAGTGTAGTTGTGGATCAGCATAGTGTTATTCTGCTTTCTTTAAAGACTCTATAAGGATTGTGTCTAGAATTAATAAAGACACAAAGCACAGTAATTAATTAATCAATTTATAAAGGTAAAAAATTAAAACAAGATTTAAAAATTGAAGAACTGTATGAAGAGGATTCCTTACAATGAAAAGTCATGGCCTTCACAGCACTGAAAAATGTTGGTGACGAGGAATATTGTAGGAAAAGACATTGTATTTCATATGGGACACAGGTCAACAGGTCTTTGCTTTTCCCTTTGTCAGTATATTCAATGTTTAGGTTTGTGACAGATTTTCTTGCCTGACTAAATGTGAAATATGATGTAAATATTTTTCTCTCCTTAACTTGTCACCCCCAAGGTTTCCTGTCTCTGTTTGCCCTTCAAGTGAATGACATGTGAATGTTATATGGTGAAATTGCAGGAGAATTTTTTTTATGTATAGCTTATCCTTGGATTTCCCTGGTCAGTCTATTTCAGTATTTTCAGTGCAATCTTCTTCTAAGTGTCAATCCCTGTTTCAACGAGTCCTGCCTATCTGTCTATGTTTGTATTGCATGCCTCACCTAGAGCCACTCTGGCTGCAGAGGCATCATAGTTGATCCAGAAGGAGACCCAGGAGAGGATGGTGATGAGTATAGAAGGCATGTATGTCTGCAGGATGAAGTACCCAATGTTTCTCTTCAGCTTAAAACTCAGGGACAGACGAGGGTAAGCACCTGCAGACAGGGGACGGGGGAAGAAAAAAAGCAAGCACAAGCATTGTTAGGTGACACATTTCCACAGTATTTGCAACAGCTGCCAGGTCTCTAGGACTTTATGTTTTATAATTATGCCATTTTAGAGATAACTCTCCCTTATAGTGTATATTTTGGGATGACCTCAAACCTCAGCATAAGTTCAGACAACAAGTCTCCCTACCAAAACAACAAAACAGGAAATTGTACAGAAAACAGTGATGGTTTCTGATCTGCCACCCCTATGGTAAAGGTATGGTTGAATTCAGATGATCAAAAGCAATCAAAGTTGACTGTCAGGTCAGATATTGTGTCATAAATCCTAGGTTTTCATGGGGTTAATCTATTAATCCTTTACTCAAATAGTGAAAAATCTTTTCAAATTACTTGTTTTGTCCAAACAACCGAACAGAAAGATATTCAATGAAAAGCAACAAATCCTTGCATTTCAGAAGAGGGAACCAGTGAATGTTTGGCACTTTGGATAAATGACCAAAACAACTGACTCATTAACATTGTTGTTGTTTAGTTTTCTGTGGTTTGACTTATCAATTAATTGGCTTCTTGTATGATAAAAAGTCTGAAAAGTGATTCCATAAGTTGTGAGGGTATTCCTAAAATGTAGACTGTAGACTGCAAACTGTACTCCTTCAGCAATTCTTCTTCCAAGCTCTTTTATCAACATTAGGTTTCCATACTGTATATCATTACGACATACAGCAAATAGGGTGTGAACTACTCAGGCCCATCCTGAGTTGTCCATTGCAGAAGCACTCAGTAAAAAGCCATATTTGTTGTCTCCACTAAACTGAAGCATCAGCTCTCTCCAGAATTACCTGTCCTCTACTGCCTGTGTTTGTACCCAGTATTGCAAGAAGTTTGATGGTTTGTCTTTAGAGGGTCCTCTTTTTTTGCTTATCTCTGCTCTATTTGAAATAAGCCCAGATAAGGGCAAATTGTATCAGCACACATCTTTCTCTCCTTAGGGAATTGGTTGTATTTTGGTTTGAGTTGCATTACAACTGAATGGGGAAAGGCAGCACAAGAAGAGCTAGAATACACTGCAATATACAGTTTATTGGAAAGTCATGCAGAAACAGAAGAGGTGCGAGGGAGGACGATTAAGTCTTTTTAATGAATGCACCAACAATCCACCAGCCTCAGCTCCTCCTGGAATGTCACCACTTAGATGTGCTATTCAATGTTCAGTTAGCTAATGTTAGCATGAGCCACTGAGAGAATCATTGAATTATTTCTTTATGAAGTGAGGAAATAGCTTGGGTAGTAAATGACAGGACGAAGGTGGATATTTATTATCCATAAGGACAATGACATTGCCTATCCTTGGAGTGAAACATGACACTTGTATTGGATAAATGCCCAGGCACTTGTGCTGATGTTTGCATCTCTGAGTGACCCTCAGGTCGCTCCCTCCATATCGCAACAGACAGCACGTTAAAAGGGAATCCCCCATTTACCACATCTCTGTATAAGGTAATAAAATCAGGCACAATGCGGGGACACACTGGGATAGACTTACTTGCAAGCATGGTTATGGGCAACAAACACACACACACGCATACAAACATTGTGCATTCATCAGGAAGCATTATGTTACTAATAGGGTTGTGTGGAATGTGTGACCCCTGCAGACAAAACAAGTCATCTCATTGGTGGAGTCTCTACGTTCTTATTGCATTAATGTTCTGCTCTCATTCAATACAGTACAAAGAAACTGTATTCAGCAGAGCTGCTGTCCCGCTTACAATTGCTTGCTTGCATGACAAATTCATGAATATGAAAGTGCAGAGGAGATGAATATTTCATTTTATCAGACAGCATTCTTTTTGTTTATCGCTGTTAAATAAGTCATCGTGTCTTCTGTCTCCCAGGACGGCACTTCATTCGAAGGTTTGTATGTGTGTTTGTACATTTACATAACATTTTGCATTTCTGGAAATTAGTGGATGCTATTTTAATATCAATAAGTCCAAACAGTGAAATGAATATTTATGAAATGCCATATTGCCCTCTTTGCAGCAGCATAATGACATGAAATAACCCAAAGAGACAGAAAATAATGAGTGGGCTTTTTTAATTGAAATAAAGGTGAAGTAAGTGTGTGTGTGTGTGTGTGTGTGTGTGTGTATGTACAAAATTTAATATATATGCTTCAAGAGAATATTTATTTCAGGGCTGATAATATTTGATTGCATTATGTTGTACTGGTGTTGCTGTTTGTCTATGCAACCGTGTACATTCAACTAGCACAAGACTAACTTGGTCTCATTTAGTGATTCATGCATTTCAACCTGTTTGTTACCATTACCTGTGGAGAAGACGACATTCTTGGAGATGAGCTTATGATCCACAATGGAGAACTGGGGCAGTTCAATCTTGTCCACCCCCGTCACAGCATTGTCTCCTCCTCGCCAGTAGAACTCAATGTCATCTGTAGTGTAACCATCTGAGATAGGGTACAGAGAACAGGAATTACTGAGGATTGTTAATGGTCTGTGTATATGTTCATAATTATGTCCCATCTCGATCCCATACGGTCCAGTTAATTAATCACTTAGCATGATTGGGTTTGCATCCACCATTTTACATTCTGCTGACAGCAGACACAGTAATTGGTCTTTGGTTCCCTGACTAAATATATGAGGTTATCCACAAGGAAAGGATTGCCTCTTGTATAAATTTTAGTGTACATGCATTTACTGTATGAATACCTTTGCTTGTTTACTACTTACAGACTTAGGTGATGCCAGATCCATTTATTATTACTTGCATGTTGTATATTAAGAGGAAAAGGTGCTAGCTAAATTGAACTAGACTGGTGAGAATGAATGGAAGTCAGTGAACCTGACATCTAATTGTCATGACACCGTCAAGTAGCAACTCTGTCATAAATATACAGTTAATGTGCCTGGTTCAAAAATCTTTTTTTGTGCTTTGACAAGTACCAACATGATTATTTTGCCTATTATTATTGTTTTTATTTGATATTCAAAATTTTTCACATAACTACACATAACTCTTGACTTGTCTTAACCCCTCACTTGTAATAGCTCAGCAAGACATAACTGAAGTTAATTTTTTAACTGTTTTTATTATTATTAATCTTATTATTATTATTATTATTATTTACATTGATTCAAGTACTTACAATACAGATGATACAAATTCAGCTGCCCAGTACAACCACAGTCTATAGTGGGCCACTAGGCAGCTCCACAACTGTTTCATGCCTTGTTCAAGCGCACCTCAACATCAACTTCTGAGGTACCCATGAGCAGGGCACATGCTGATGTCTTGGTATTGTATTCTTGACAATAACTGAATTATGATTAAGCTTGTTAAAACAATAAATTATGAAATCAAGTTAAACATATAACATTCCATATAGTAGCTGAGGGAAACCATTATACATGGGACTAAATATATATGAGTCAACTTTATTATGTTTTGTCCCATGAGCAACTAAATGATTAAAAACCAGGAGCAAGAATGATTAAATAACCAGGCTTGGCATCCATTTTCATCCCTAAAACCCAGTAAAATCTACAAAGAGACAAGAACAAGTCCATTAATATTAATCTGAACTACTACTACTTGCTCTTTTGCTCTCATTTTGGTCGAATCAGTGGAGACATGGACAGCAAAGCGACCAGTGGGCAGGAGCAATACATGATTGAGTAACATGGTACTCTGTAGTTATAGCTGACAAGTAAAAAACAAAACAAAACAAAAAAAAAAAGGCAAGGAGAAAAGTAGAAAATTTTCATTAGACCATGAAACTTGGCCCTTGCATAATCCACTGCCTACTGTTGACTCTGGTGCAGTTGTCATGTCTGCTGACTTCAGGGTATAAGAGTGTTGGTCTCAGAGAGAGGAGATAAGGAGACGAGGAGGGGCAGGAGACAGCTGGGGTTAGTGCACTTTTTTAGAAGGCTGGCTCACATTAACACCATGTGAATCTGTGTTTGTGTGTTTGAATACTTCTTTCAATAGTATTGAAGTTGTTTTGAAGCCTCCCTCTCCCAGCAGAAGTCATCATAATAATAAACCATGGCAGACTGATATAAAAAAGCCCGACATGTAGCAGCCAAGGTTGTTTTAAAACACGTATGGGAATTCTTTAGGGCTACAAAAGGGTTGATAAGTGACATAAAGCAAATTCTTAAAGTGCAACACAGTTTGGGTGCTATACTTTGTACATAGCAAGCTAGCAGCGCTAGATTATCTCAGAGTTCTGACAGCTCATTAAAAAGAGTGTATCAGGGTGTGAACTTACTAACTGAGAGAAAGGAGGACAAAACTTGCAATATACTTTGCTGCCTCAAGACAAACGACTGAATATTGTAGTCTTAAACGTTAAAACTGATTAAACTGTACATTCACTCCCAATCTGCATGTGTAGTATTGCATTTTAGGTAACAGCAGAACATAGATTAAACAATAATCGGTACTGTTTTCAGTATCTCAACATCTTAATAACAATTTGTGATGTTGTTACAACTGCATGTGTGCTGTTGCAGTGGGGATTTGCATGCATGTTAGTCGAGTTTGCCTGAGCGTATTGCATACGTGGAAGTTTACTCTCTTATTTGCATTAGTGTGTGTGACCATTACTTTGTTGAATGTTGATGATGGGGAGATTTAGCAGCTAGAAAGTGAATTAACATGCTTGGTTTGCATGAGTATGTACAATATTTGTGCGTGGGTTGGCGGTGATGCCGGGGCCAGGGTGGTTGAGGAATGAAAGCATGTTTGACAGAACAATTTAGAGGGAACTCCCACGTTGTTTCATCTATTAATGCATACAATGTAAACTGTTATACCACCTCCTTTCTCCTTTCGTCTTCCTCCTCTGGTCTTTTTGGTCCATGCGATTACACTCCTCTCCTTCTCTCCTCTTGGTTATTTCTCTGTCGTAACTACCATTATGTGTCCATCTATCTTTCATTCTACCTTCCCTCTTCTTTTCCCTCCTCCATACCCTGCTCTGCTTAATTAATACTTGCGTGACCTATTTAGTTGCTCTGAATTATTAAAGCAGACTCTTCAGTGGCTGCTTTCAACACCCTCACACTCAGACATCTCTTGTTCCACTTGATGAAAGTGAAGTTGGGTGCTCCCTGGGTTCAAATATACAATCTTTTTTTCTCCGAAAAATAATGTATATTCAAAACATTCACGTACAGTATAGTTTGGGTAGTCATATCACATCATCATCATCATCATCACCTTACATAAGAGGTAATCAATACAATTTTCAAAATGCATTCCAAAGGCAATAAGTAACCAAAGGAAGGATGGTAAAATTAGATTAATGTCTTCTCTTCTCTAGTTCCAGTAAAAAGCCTGGCAACTGCATTTTGAACCAACTGTAGACGATTAAGTGCTTCTCTACTAAGTGCAGAGTATAAGGAAATTATATTATTCAAGATGGGATGAAATAAAGGCAGGTCAGGTCAGGGACAGACAGAAATAACTTAATTTTGCATACATTTCTTAAGTGATAAAACCACGTCTGAATAACCTCCTCTACTTGAGATTCCAAATTTAAATTTGAGTCTATGTGTTCAGTGCCGGAGGATCGTCCACAGAGGATGACAGCTCACTTTATTGGGAAACCCCTGATCTTTCTTCTTGTGCCACCACCAGGGACACATTTTTACTTGCACATTTCATGAACCAGATTGATATGCACACTCTTGATCCCAACAAGATTAAATCTTTTGATTTTAATGATCCCATGGCCTTTCATCTGGCACCTCAGGAGAAGCTTGACAATTTAAGCATAACATAGAAGAGAAAAATAGTCAATATATTGTTGGTCCCATCCAACACTTGTGTATCATGGGGTGTAATGCACATTACAGCCTCTCCAGGGGCGGCTAACACAAGTTTACAGAAAATAGATTATTTATGCCATAAGCAACTGCCAACACACAGCAGCTACACTCAGACCTGTGTATACAAACTGCCAGTAAAGACAAGTGAATGGCTTTGTGCAAACTGTACACATATCAGAGTCAATGATTTGATCTGGTCCTCAAATTTTTAATTGTCCAGTTACCCAATCCACTTAACTCCATTGTTTCTATGTCATTGAGGCTGACTTTACAATTTTGCCTCACTTTGCTTTCATATTAAAGTTATTACATCACAGTGTTTGGCACAGATAATTTGTCCTGATTCCCATCCTGCATGAAATAACTGTAACTGAAAAGAGTGAAGACAGTGAGAGTGAGGAAAAAAATAGAAAGAGGAAAAAAGATATGATCTGCAATACATCACAGACAAGAGAGAGTTAGGCTACAGTATCTATTAACTATGAAACAATAAAATGAGAAAAGAGGAAATTAGCTCCTTGATTCCCCAGTGGGATGAGAAGCAAACTCATCCCTTCAGTACAAAAAAAGAAAAAAAAACTATGGGTATGACAATATGTATTTTATGCTAGCACAATGGCTTCTCTTATGGGAGCGTTGGCAGGCCAAAAATAAATGGAATTGTTCACGATACCATCAGAGGAGATAGCAATACAATACTAAAGCTATTTAACTGGGACTCTGGCATATCTCCCTGACCAAATCTGACTCCAGGCCTTTTTATCAAGCTTATGAAATAATGTCTCAGTTGATTTGGTTTAATGGGCAAAGAAGGATTTTGGAGGGAGATAAAACATTGGCTTTGATTTTGCTGTAGGCAAAACATAATCATGGATAACAAAGTTTTTTTTAACTTCTAAATGGCGTATACCTGTAATAAAACTTAGAGGGAAGCACACAGTTTCCATTATCTAATAAACACCATTGTCATTGTGACATACGTTTTAAAGGCCATGCAGAAGCACTAACAACAATCACAAAAATCCTTTTATCTGATTTTCTTCACATCTATAATGAGAACAGACATATTTTTACTTTTACAATGTTTACAAACCTCACTGGAGAACAGCACCTTAAAATCAAAAGATGTCACAACAAAAGTCAGACCTAATTTATTCACCATGAATTGTTGCTGCACCACCAAACATGCCTTTAAATTAGCCCAGGAAGCACACAAGGAGTCTGGGGCAGTGTGTGTAAATAAATAGACACATACACAGTATACACAGTTCAACCTAACCAGACTTTGGTCTGGGAAACCTGGCTCTTTCCACAGTTTATAGGAGGAAATGCATGTCAACTCAATGCATATTAATAGACAATGAATTGTGGTGCATAAGTAAACACATGTCCACAGAAACAGGAAAAAACACACAAAAACATCCTCACACACACACACACACACACACACACACACACACACACACACAAATGGACACGTAAAATCAAAACCCCCCTGAACAACTGCCTGCCTTTCTCTCTCTCCCCTGTGAGCTGAGAAGGCTACTCCACTCTTAAATATGTCTCAGATGAATTTTTCATTCCACGCAGTTCAAAGCGACCTTAATGTTATTCCTGGTGTCCAATTAAAAATGTCTTCAAACTTTTGCAGTACACAGCAAGCTGCAGTCGAATGCATGCCTGGACAGGGACAGAACATCTAAAGATAATAAAAAATAAGCCATGCAAGCCCAAGTGTAGAGATGATTCACACCCCAGAGGATGTGTGCATTTTATAAAAATGAGCTCTGATGGGCACAGATAGCAAGAGAAAGATAGACAGTGGAAGTGGCTCTGTCCATATGACGTGGATCGCTGGTGCAGAAAATATAACTATTACTTGGTAGAGATGCTGTAATGTAATGATAGTTTCATTGTGAGTGCACAGCAACTGTGTGAAATAACAGCCGTGATGTGCCTTTCACTCCGCTCTCAGTGTATACAGAAATAGACTGGGATGTCTTTGTCTGTTTTAGCATGCATGCGTGAGGGTATGAAAGTATCGGTGACTGCAAGTTTGTCTTAATTTGTGTTTGAGTTGTCATTCTCTCTCAATGCTTTTTCAGAGCAGCTTCACTTAAATTCCTATTTTTCTCTCTATTTGCCTCTATGTAGTATTCAGTGTTTAACGGCTCAGTGACCCTACTCTTGTTATGATTTATTGAAAAGGCGCACAGCTGCTCTACTTGTGAAGTTAATGTTACATCAGCTTCCTGTGAAGGTATATCAGTGTATATACTGTACATTGTAAACTGCATCACTGTAACTGTGACCCAGAACATCAGGGGTTTAACCCTTTTAAATAATGCAAGGACCCTCCGAGGATAAGCGGTATAGATGATGGAGGGAATAATGCAAGAAATGGTATGTCCTTGCACTGATGTAAAATCTTGTATGGCCTACTACGCTATAGTTGAAGTCCTGGATTACCCATGCATAATAGAGATGCTGAGCAATTCAGGACAGAAAATCATAAATGAGAGTAAAATGGTACAGTTAGAAGGGAGTATTGGATGGCAAAAGGACAAAGACTTGTGCATATAGTGAACGGTACAGTTTACAATGGAAACTCTGCCAGCAAACAAATACATTTGATGGCGTTTTCTCCAGGTTCAGTAAAGCTGTAATATCCAGTGTGGCCTGATAAGTGTTTGTAGTATTTCTTGCGTTACCTTTTATTCAACAAGTGACAGAACTGTGTAGGTTGGGAAATGAGGAATTTCAAAATGATTAATACTCTACTGAGATTGTTTTGTGCATGGTAACTTATAATTATAACAGATGAATTAACTTTCTTGTTGGCACAAAATCACCGTGCTGATACAGCAACCACCGTACTGAAACAGCTTGTTATTGCATGATTAAAAGTTGGTAATTAAACCAGGGTCAGCAATTTAACCTTTGCCTAAAATAATTAGAAAAGGTCAGCATGAAGGGATGAAGGCCTGATCCATAAATGAAAGTTCTTGGACGTTTTATATTCAACCTGTCAAAGCTCATTAAATCACAAGCATCTCTCAGTGGCTCAATACCGATATTAGGGGACATTGGAGCCATCAAACTCACTGGAAACACGCCAATAGATTAAAAAAGAGCAGAGTATGAAATTATGACACTGGCAAATGTGTGAAAGATGAGATGGGAGGGGGCAGACAAAGAGAGACAGAGAGTGAAGAGGGACAGAAGCACAACTGGAGACCAGGGTAGTGAGCAAAAAACACAACACATTCAGGGATTTAGAGGAGAGAAAGAGCACAGCTGCATAAAAATCGACCATCCAACCCAATGACTGGAGTCATCGAAGACAACACTAGATCTAAGACAGTCCAAACCAGCAGAAATGCCCTTTATACTGCTGCTCCATGAGCCTTTCGACTCCCGGGGCTCAGATGAAACAAAATAGGGAATGTGTGTGAGTGTTTTGTTTTCAAATTTTTAACTGCAGGGCGCATCACATTTTCAAGTGCCTGTGATGTGCAGACATATACTATACACACACACACACACACACACACACACAGACACACAGACACACAGACACACAGACACACAGACACACAGACACACAGACACACAGCTGCAGTTAGTACTCCCAGTGTGTTTTAAACCTGGTTGGATAAAGCCAGTCACCAAATTAAAAGAGAAGAATGTGTGCTCGGGTTGCTGATAACTAGCTGGCACACTCATTTGTAAACAGCCAATGTCCCTCTCTGTCCCCTGCTCACTTGCCTACCGTCATTCCCCTGAACTATGTTCAAACAAGTAGTTTAAATTTGCACTGCACAGTATGAGAACATTTGCTGTTACGTGCTCTGCACCATCTTACCAGAGGCTAACCAGATTCCCAATTAGGTTTGATTAAGGCATTTTTGCCTAACCCTCCTCTTGGCAAGAGAAACTACAGATGACAAGCAAGCAGCCTTGTGTATAGTAGAGTCAGCATGAAGGTCATCCTCTCTATTGCTTCAATACTTTCCTAATTACCACCTGGTCTGTGACCTCATATGCAGCATTGGTGTTTCTAAATGTGAGAATCAGAAAATGGGGCAAATGGGTTTCTTTGTTTTTATCCCTCCAGATGAGTAGGCAAAACTTTTCCTAAAATGAGAAGTACTGTATGTGTAAACACATTTTAACATAAAATTATCAAAATAATGTTGGTTTTATGATATCATATTTTGGAGTCCTAGAAATAAAAGCATGAGAAATGTAAGATATATTAACTGTGTATGTTTGCAAGGTGATCAAAATAACAGTGGTCACTGCCATTGCACTTCCTCTCCTTTCTGTGACATGACTGTGACCATAAGTCAAAGATAAAGTCAGAAGTGTAGAGTTGTAGAGATTTGCCAACATAAGTGACAGTACAGTCCCCAGAGCTGTGTTATAGGTGTTCACAGAAGTAAATGTTTGACAGCAGATAGCTTGAGAGCAGATAGCAGTATTTGTATAAAACCATAGATGTTAGCACATGAATGCACCATAAGTAAGCTGTACAGTCTTCAGCTTGCACTCTCAACTGCATCACAATCCAATGGTAAGGTAATTTACAGTATCAATAATATTTCACTGTAATGGATTACCTAACATAAGAAAGCTTCAAGTCCGTGAAGGTGATTTTCATACTGAACTGCAATGAATGGAACCCGATGGAAAGTAGTAACACACACTGAACAATCTATCTCCTAGCTAGTATGCTAAATATGTGCCAGTAATGTAAAGAATATTTGATTTTTCAGGCAGCATAAAACATGCAAAAAACACAAGGTTGGACATTTAAGACAATAGTCATTTTAAGTGAAATACTAAACAATTCAGAAAGACTCAAATATCTGAAATACTTGTGTTAAACATATTTGTGCTCTGCCATATATCCTTTTTGGATTTTGGAAAATATCTAGCCTGTGTCTGTGAGTTCATCCATTATGCATGAATTCCTGATGCTGTCCACCATGCCTGCATCCCACTTCAAACAGAAAGTGTTAAAGGATGTTTGAATCTCTCTCATGCTAAGAAATGGCAGTGATGGACAGACTGGGTAGAGAAAAAGGGCAGTGATGTTGTATCTTTGATGGACAGTTTAGATTTGCTAAGGAGCAGTGATGCCAACTGTACTGTCACCAGTAAAGGAGATGGGTTGTGTAGCTGGACTGAGGTTGCCTTGTCAAATCTGTTGAAAAACTGGTTTAATTGGTTTGTCCCCTCCTGGTTTCCTTCAACCAATTGGCCTAACAGCTGACACACAAGAATGTTTCTCGTCACATTCATGCATTCCTGTAACCACACTCTCACAGAACTCAGCAGACTGTTGCTGGACAAGTGGCCTGTATCTGGATACAGCACATTTTATAAAGTGGCAGTGTAGCTGTGTGCATCCTTTGCCTTGCATACATTAAGTTCCAGGTCTTATTCTTACATTTAGAGGAGAGAGAAAATTGTTGGAGAAGGTAATCATGGAGATACCATTATAACAACAATGACAAGCAGATATTCTCCAAGTACTTTTATGACAAACACTTTGGTAGTAGTATCAGGCCTCTGCTAAACTTCACTGTATTGTGTGATCTTGAGTTCACAAAAACTCTTAAACTGCCTCCTTTGCTCCTTACGCTCTATTTCCCTTTGTACACCAGCTCCAGCTGTAGGCCTTCCAGCTCACTTGCACAGTTGCACAGCTTTAGCCATCTCTCTATGGCAACTACATTCGGATGCATTTACAGTTATCAGGTTGAGTTCTGATTAAGCTTGTGCAAGTTTAACCATCTTGGTTTGAAAGCAAATTTTATTTTCCCCATGATGGTAGATGAGGGGCAAGGTCACCTCTTCTATCTCACAACTACTTTCATAGTGCCAGCAACTAAGACATTCATTTGAGATATGTGTATTTTATTTTTTTCCATTATCAAATAGATGAAAAGCTGAGTGTGGAAAAACTGAAAGAGACTGATGGAGATACAACAAAGGTCCTGGGAAGCATTCAAACCTTACATTAAAACCCAGTACGTTGTGGTTAAATGGTAGGTGTCGTAGAGGTGCCACAGCACCCCTAGGACACCCCTTATGATGTACTGCTCGTAAATTGTTGTCATTAGAAACTAGGCTGCAGCTTTGAGCTTTGGACAGCATTACCATATAGCTCTGATTTATCACTTCAGCACCACGGACAGCACACATTACACAAACCTACCTTCACCGCTCTAGTGAAGGTAGAGGTACTCACTGAGCTAGGACCATTAGCTCATTTGATGGGGGGGCTATATGATGTTTAATAATGGATCACCCACACCAAACTGTGATGATTAAAACTATTTAACCTAAATTCCCACTAATTTTTCCAAAGTCTGTGTGCCATATCAGTGTAGTTGAAAAAGAGCTTTCTTCTTGGAACAGATTTTGTGCAATAAAAAACTAATACTCTTTATCTGACCTGAATATTTTCTTTCTAGAAGAGCAAAGTCAGCTGAGGGTATATTTAGGAAGGAAAGAATGATTCTACTTTTACCAAGGGAAATACAATAATTTGGATGGGAGGGATTATATATATTAAAATTCTGAGGAAACTCTTGTACTACATTAGAGCACAAATTATTGGGACCCAGTGTGGCCCAGTCACACACAAAGCTGAGGCTATGGCAGTGTATAAGGGTACAGACAGTCAAGATACTAAATATCAATAAATGGCAGAAGAGAATAATTAATGAATAAAGGAAAAAATTACTCACAACTCTCGATCTCCAGGGTGCAGTTTTGCTCATCCAGTGGATACCTTCTCAGGTCCATCATACAAGCAGCGGTGGTAGTGATCCTGGAAACACATGACAAAATGATGTGTTCAATTCAGGACACTGTGGTAGAATTTGATAGTGTCTTGTCGACAAAGGTGATAGCATAACTGATTGATAATGAAGAGCCTGTTAGTAGTCAGAAGGTAGTACACAACCAGATTGCAATTATACAGAACTGTAGCAGCCCCAAGCCCCTATGTGTAGACATGTCATGAACTTTGGTTCGTGACAGCTGTCATAAACCAAACCTCCATCTCTATCTACCATGGGCCCTGCATTGGCGTTTGATACCCCCTGATATCTGTTTTAACAGTTGGGTTAGGGTTAAGGTTGCATTAGGTTTTTGTCTTCACGGTGTTGTGAATGAAACTTTATACATGTTTATGGCAAAATGTCAGTACAGTTTAACTTTATTCACCAAAGCACTTATAATTACATTCACAGAATTCCGATGACCATTTATTATCCACGTGACCATGAGTAACTAAACAAGACTTAAAATCTTCAAAACCTCTACAGGTAAATGCAGGAGCCTTTGAGGGTTTGGGGGTTGTGGCAGCAGTAGTGGGGACTCCATTGGGTATTACAGCGCCAAAGCTAATCCTCATGTTCCAGTTTTAGCATTGTTTGGATAATCCTGTGGGTCTTCTGTCAGACCCCACCTGAGATGCGAGTCACTGAAGGGATCAAGCTCTGTGGGACAGCAGTGGCAGCAATAGGCCAGAGATAAGAGTGGTAGTGTTTGTACTCTGACTACTGCATGTCATATCATCATGAAATATGTGGGATGAAAGGGAGTGTTTTACAACCTGATGACATCCCAAAAGGTTAAATCAAGATTATTGCTTGTATTAAAGCAATTTAAGTACTAATGACTACAAGAAGAAGAAGCAGAAGAAGAAGAAACTACATATTTCATATTGCAGAATTAAGTCTATTTCCATAGCTCTTACAACAAATCTGTAGCGCAATAAATAAACATAAAAGTATTTATTTAAGTGTGTGATTTACAAGGCTTTTTGTGAGTGTAATTTTCCGTACAGTTGTCCATCCCTTCCTCTGTTGATTTGACTGACAGCTTTGCTTTATGAACATTGTTGTCGAGTTGTATGAATAAACAAGAATAAAATACATCGTGGGAGCTTCTTTTATGTTTGTCTCCACATAAAATCAATTTTTAACCCCTGAAGTGTCACTTGAGAGTATATGAGGTGCTGGCACAACTCCACAAGAACATGGAAAATATAAGAAGTGAGGTGTCAATCTATAATCCAATTAAATTGTTTTCCTTCTGCATCTCAAGATACCAATGAGGTTTAATGACTGTAGCATTCAGAGGATATATTATGTATCATACACATAAATAAGCCAGTGAATGTTCCTCTCTGAACGTTGTGTAAATCAAGGGAGTTGTTTTTATGGGACCTATGGAATATGCCTCTAACACACTGGTATATATTTCATCCCATTAACAAAAGGTCTCAGAGTTATCATTCAGTTAACAAGTTTCATCTGAGGAACTACTGTAGCTCTGTAACTCCTGTAGCAGCCTGAAATGGGATCTAGCTTTAATCTCCAGCAACTGAAGTGCCACAAATCAACACTACCTGACTCTATGGAACATGTTGAGAAAAAAAGATCAATAAGGCTGTAGATTATTATCTTCATATCAACGGGGATGGCCTCAGTGGTGATTGTATAGACAAATACAAGAGCTTTGAGGCAAAAGGGATAGTGGAGCATAAAGCTGATGCATGAGGCTTAACTCTTTGACTTTCCCTCTGGCAGAATCCAATTTTAACATAAAAAACACGTCATCAACTGGACAATGGTTAATTTGATTTCAGTACAGTCAGTGATAAGAGGGAGCCCAATTATGTTTTTAGTTCTTTAACATGGTAGAAACTCAGTGTTGAATTATGTTCTTTAAGTATTTTTTTCTCTATTTTAGTAAGAAAAATCACTTAATGAGTTGACCTCAAACTTAGATTTTCTGTCTACATGAGCAGTAGCCAAATGAGCCAAAATCCAGCTAATCAAAATGTCAAACTCATTTCAACATTGTTTGAATTATTTGACACCGTGCCTGACTTTATGTAAAGAGCTGCTTCAAACACATAACTGTGAATTTTTTGACAAAGAGAACCGATGTCAATACCACGTTCTTTATTATAACTTATAATGTATTTTAAAACAAGATACAAAGATTGTAAGAAATGAACTGCAAATGAAAGAAAGCATTGGATTATTTATGGAATGATTGCACATAAACCTAATCTACTATTGAAAAATACATGTTCTAGCATGGTAAGTGCTTTAATAATAGCTGCAAACAGCAGGGAGCTATTGCCTTCTGCTTTACTGTCCCTGTCATATTTTGTGTATGTCAGCATAAAAGCTTTTAGCCTTCCAATCACTATCAAAACAAATAGACATGGATGGATAATAAGGGATAATAGCAGCAGCCGACCATGAGTCGGGAGATAAGGTTATGTTGTCCATCAGACTTTGTGAAGGGAACATAAGGACGAGGCTGTGAGTAATAGGCTGCCATTCTTTCCCTGGCTCTGGTCTTGTGTGAGAACTTGACTCCCACTGAGGGAGTTGCCACAGAGCAGCACAGCATGGTGGGTAATCGTCTAGGCACACCTGACAACATAGATAAATTCGTGCCAGAGGAGAGGCTCATCTTGAGTCCAATTCCGCGTGTTACACAGCAGAGATAATCACCCTTGTGTGTCTCTGCCTCTCTCTCGTTTGCTCTCTACCATCTCTACTCTCTCTCTCTCACTATTCTATTATTCAGCCTCTGCAATGCCAATCTTTTTGCATCTCATGATCTAAATATTCCTTAGATTTTGAAATGCTTTTTAAATGATGATCCAGCAATGAGGCAATACTTTCACAAAGCTGTTGTGGCCTTTTTTCTATATAGAGGCACCCCATTTTGTCTGTAAATCATCTGTGTCTGTGTCTTAGGAACCGAGCTCACCACAGGCAACATATGGTGGACAGGTGGGACCACACCTACATAATTCAAAACAGTCTTTGTGGTATGCATAGTTTTGAAGTCAAACCGAAATCATACAATAATTGAAGGGAAATATTTGTTATTTCACAGTTCTTGAATTTTTGTCTAAAAAAGTGCTGTAATTCACCAATAATATTGTATATTATCTTCTCACTCTCTGTGATGATCCTTATCAGCCTCCACAAATACAAACATGGCCAGAGTTCAGTTCTCCAAAAAAAGCAAAAAAAGTGACCAAAAACCTATTGGATATTGTGCCTCATAACCCAAGTGTGCTGATGCTGAACAACTGCACTGTGAGTTGACTTGTAATTATACCAGCATCAAGAGCAAGTCTTCGATAACACTTGACAACACTTACAGCCACATATCACATGCTCAAATTCTACTTGACATCAAGAACATAACATGATCTTTCCTTCACTGTTTTTGGCTGACATGAGGGTGAGTAATTTGAGGTAAACTACACATTTAACTTAAAAACCAGTTCACGGATTGCATTGTGATGGACATGAGAGACAGATGACTCAGAACCAGCCTATAGATAACTAAATTATCCATTTTGGTGGAGATTGTAAGTAATATGGTCTAAGACGGCAAGAAAAACACAGTTTCATAATTTTTGTAAAGGAAGATTCACCCACACGATATCAAAATATCAGTAGAAGCCTTGACATCACTGCATCTGAGAGTTCAACTTCTCTATATGGTTTATTTCTCTTTTAGTCTGTCTGTCTTTCACCTGCCATCTCTGTCTTTCCCCTATTGCATTTCTTTGGTTATCTTGAGTTCTGTGATTAAAGGAAAAAGAGACCACAGGAGTAAAATGATGTAAAGAGAGGAGATGAGAGAAAATGTGAGGACAGAGGATGTCAGGTGAGAGGACTATCATAACAGTGCCTTTTAATAGCAATAAAGAAGTTAAAAGGGGAGAGTTCTAGCATTAACGTGCTGTTTCATATTATACACCTCGGGGGGTTTCCACCAACCCAGAGTGAGATGGGAAGGTTGTTTGAGCCTAAGAGGTATTCTCCTTTTCTTTCTATCTTGTCCCCTGTCTTTGTCAGCGTTTATTTCTCTCTGATAGATTTGCTGCTGGTGATGGGGCTCTGTGGCTTCCAAGTGTTTAACCAAGGAGTAAATTGCCAGTTACTTTCTAGCAACTTTCTGATCTCTGTGTCAAGATGGAGTCATTGGTGTAGAACTGAGAGCAAGAGCCTCAGGCAGAGTCTTTAAAAAGATTGTGTGGGAAAGGTAAAGGTTATGCATGTTTGTGTGGGGTTCTGTGGGTGCATTTGTGCTCCTGTGCATGTTTGTTATGTTGCTGTCACTCTGTGTAAGTGTGTGTGTAAAAATGCCTGATTGTGTTTGCAGCTGTCTGGCTCTCCATTTACCCTCACATACTTTTCCGCTTGTCCCATCCATTACATGATGCACAGCCGCATTTCTCGCTCAGTCTTAGTATAGTCCTTGGTTGCTTGGTTACTGCCTGAGGACACTGCCAAGCGCACCAACTGAGCCCCATATGTTGCGTCACCTTGCAGTGGCCCTCCATATTTACCAGACTGTGCTCGAAGACTCTGTTCCTGGATGGATCAAACTTGTGAGGTCAAATCAAGGCCAAGTAGCCTTAAGGGTTTCCAGCAGTCATTGGGATTCAAGCCAAGTTAATGTGTTGACTGTTAGTCACATACTCGGAACAGACATGCTTGGTGGAAAGTAACTAAGAATATGTATTCAAGTACTGTACTTAAGTAGAGTATATGTTTAGTCACTATTATACAATACTATCAATTGATCCTGGTCCCAGTCTATGGTATTCATTGCAACAGTTGTCAGATTTTACATACAAAAGGATAACCTTACAACTAACCTGTCTCATCACAGCTCACATTCCCTATTGATTTGTACTTTAAATGGAGTACTTTTACTTTCATAAATAATACCCTCCATTGCCTGCAAAGTTCTATTCAGAGAAACAAAATGTGCTGTGCACCAGAGCTGCATGACTTGATAGTCAAGATAATGACAGCATTCAGAGAGCACTCCTCATCCATAGCCAGCTGGTTCCCACCTACAGCCTACCAAGAAAGCATAGGGACTACGCTACCCACAGAACCAAATCACTTGGATGCTGTAGAAATAATTACATATTCAAGAAATAAATCACTGCTCTATAATGTTATAAGGCAAAATATTATGTCATTTACTGTAAATATTTAGTCAACCTGATATTGGTTATTATAAATCAGATATTACTTGTGTATGCTGATTTCTCTCCTTAATAGTCAGAAAAGCAGTTTGAGTCACGGTACATGTGCAGGAGCAACAGGAGAATGACCCAAATGCAGACATATGCAGAGGCAGAAGTTCAAAGGTCTATTATTCCTTACTTTTAGTACAGGCAGGTAGGCAAGCCAGTGAACACAGGTAAGTCCAAACACAGGAACATGTAAACTCAAGGAGCACAGCACACAGGACACATCCAACATGGGGAAAACCAGAGACACTGAACACATGACATCAGACAATGACCCAACAGAGCACAAAGGAAAAGGACAGGCATAAGTAGGGAAAGGCTAACGAGGGGAATCAGGCACAGGTGAGTAACAGGGAGCAGGTGAAAACACTTAAGGGCAGAGACACGAGGGCAGGAACACACTGGAAACATGAGACAAGGCCAAACTTCAAAATAAAACAGGAACCAATGTGGATCAATGTGGGGGTGTTACAAGTTATGTGGGAAAAGAAAACTGGTTTGCATGTCAACAGATGTGTGCAAATGAATGCATATCAGCCCACAAAAAGAGTTTGTGCTGTTTGCCTTTTAACCACCTTAATGAATCCCTGGGATGAATCGTCAGTTCAATGGCAAATACAGTAAACGTGTGTATGAATATTCATCGGCTGCTTGTACATTCTCTCTGTGTGTGGCTTTCTCTATTATCAGCATCTATGGACTCGCTGAATCCAATTACATTTCCAATAAAGAGCCTCAATGAGAAGGTTCTCCTTGTCAACAAGGCATCTTGCTGTTTGTGTATACAGATGATGTGGCCACTATTTCCTTATTAAAGTATGTAAATTGTATTTCTGTGACAAATGAACTATTAACTGCGATGCACAGATTACTATTAGCCACAGAAGTGGTTGCATAGGGGCACCTTTTTTCTTATCATACTCACCTTGAAACTTCAGAATGATGGACAAAAAAGTTGTAAATCAACATTCAGTGGGTCTAGTCTAAGGCTGCTTCATGAAGTAACATTGCTGTTGGCCAATTCTAATAAAGCACATTTAGATTTTATTAAACTTTTACAGAGAGTGGAAAGATAATGTTTCACAAAGCCATATCATACCAGATTTTCTTGCAGGTAACTTATTTAATGCTTGCAATCACGTTGCACTTTGGTATTTCATGTTGCTTACTCAGACAGCGCTTGTTTCAGGGAGAGTTACATGCTGTAACTATTTCTTGATGAATAACAGTTTATCCATCTGCCCACCACTTCTGTGCAGCGTCTCCGCTGGTTGCCTGACAACCTCACACTGATGACTGTGACTCTGAGAAGTCCCTACGCCTGGGTGTTGTTCGCCTAGAAAAGTTCTAGCACATAACTCCTGGTAAAACCACAAATTGTCGTTTTTTCATTTCTGTTTGTGTACGGACTAAACAAACGAGACACAGTGTGTTCATTAGTGAGCTTTAGAGGTGTTGTTATGTGTATTTTTTAACTTTGGACAGAGCCATGCTAGCTGTTTCCCCCTGTCAGTCTTTATGTGAAGCTAAGCTAATCCTGGCTCCAGCTCCATTCTCAATACACATACATGAGAGTGACATTATTCTCATCTAGGACACAACAAAGTGTATTACCCAAAATGTCAAACTATTCCTTTAATGTTCAGAACAAACACCCATTTTGTCCCAGAGTTAAGATACTGAATATATGTATTAATAATTTCACATATTTATGTATCATTATTATGTCAGAGTAGAGGAATTATAATTTGCATAACCCCTATTATTATTCATATTTGATTTTCTTTGGTGTATGGTTTTACTACTGGTTTCTGCAATAACCCAATTTTCATCTCAGGGACCATTAAAGTTTCATGTAGTCTAATCTAATTTATTGGCATAATAAATTAAATAACTACATAATTTGTATTAGGCTTTCCGGGGACAGTAATGTGCTGTATCTGCATGTGCTGCACGGATTTGTGTGCACTCATTGACATGCGCAAGATCCCATGACCCAATTTAGGATTTGTAAAAAATCTGGTCATCCTACTTTCATGATATTGAGTGTCAAGGGTGATGGATTTCTTCTCCCAGTTTCAATCTAATCCCACTTCATCCAAAGTAATATTTGCGCTGACTTTGTGTCATAACTTTTGCAGTGCATGGGAAATGTGCAAACCCATATTCCAAGTGATTATGGATTTTTCATTCGCATATTGGATTCAATGGTTGGGTTGATACTGTAGGTTATCCGTTTTAACTCAAATGGCCTGACACAGGGATGATTTGTACGTTTTGTGAGAGTCAGATTATGTTGAAATAGAACTCAATCTGCTGGTCCCTGTCTAGTTTTCTTTTTTCTCCACTTTTACTGTTCCAGGCAATGGGCACATTGGCTCTGGTGCACCATCATTCTTATTAAATAAAAAGCAGAAGTTGCTATAGTACTAGATGTGACACTGATGTCCCAGGGGACTGACAGTATTCATGGTACAGTAAGTCCAGGATGTCACAGATTTTATTTTGAAAATTCCTTTATTCCCACACTGCGATAAACACAACATCATCGGGCGACTTCAAAACCTGTCAAGCAATTTGCTTGATGCTGTGTTTACTGTGTGTAGGAATCTGATGTGTATTGCTTTGCTTTTTCATCAAATCAAGTGTCCGCAAATTACTTTAAACCCAGCTATGATCCATGAAGGAAGGTTATGTCAGTAAACCGACTGTAAGTTTGACAGGAGGGTTTGGTTTGTACGAGGGGGTTTCTGATTTAGTCTGACGGCAATAAAATCAATCAATGAGTGCGAAAAAAATAATTCAAAAAATTCAGATTCTAAGTCACTTTGCACTCATGAATGCTCGGGGATAATTGGACTCCACATTCAAGTGAAGGCCCCTTGCCCCTTGCAATAATACACCAAAGGATGTAATTACTGTGGCTTTGTTTGGCAGAAAAGTCGGTAAATGCAGGAATATATCCAGCATCATTCTGACATTCTTTTTTCTTTCTTTTTTTTTTTTAGCACTTAGCACTTATTCCACGAAAAGTAAAATGTGTTTGTGCTTGTGAGATAGACAGATTTTGCTGCACTTATTTTCTCTCCTTAATAGTTGTCTCTTTCTTTATCTTCTGCATCTCTAAAGAATTTGATTGCTCTTTCCCCTCCTACTCTTGCTGTAACTACAACACACACCATATCTACCGACCATTTACCCTTTTGTTACCACTCAAGTGTTCAGAATCAGAACTACTTGGACTTAATTATGTTTCTTTGGTTGTGTAAGAAACCTGAGCAAATTACAGCATGCTGAACACTGTAACAGAGCAGTGGGTGAGCAATGAAGACAGACAACACTGGTGAAGAAGACCAAAGAGAGCAATATTGACAAGATGTCTTTATAATCCTCTCCTAAACACCCCTCTCTCTCCTTCTTTGTCTTGTTGTCTCTATCTCTCTCTATTTAATTTCACTCTCCCACAGCAGTGCCAATGCGCTGCCATGATGGCCATTAAGATGTTATGGTTTTCAATAACTTTTTATAGAGTTTGGGCATCAGAGGCCTATTTGCAAAATGAACTGATGAGACATCAGTGAGGTGTGAGAAGTGCACTGTAATCATGTTAACTTTGAGAGGTTGAAACTCAGTGGAATGGGGCAATCAATTTATATTGTACAATAGGGGTTTTGTTTTTGGCAACTGGAAAACAGGAGGGACATGCCATACCAAACATGCAAAAGTCTCAGCTTGGGGAAATATTCAGAACATCAACTGGCCTCTCCAAAGAATGTTAACAAAGAAAACATCAAACCTGATGTTTTGTAAAAGTAGCACTCCAGTCTTTGCAGCTTCGAGGATGTCAACGAGCTTGCTGAAAGCTGCTGTCATTGTCATCCATCACACTAAGTTTGAGAAGATTGTAAATAATACAACCATATGCTCTTTAACTGTTCTTTGGTAGGAAGCAAGATGAATGGATGTTTCATCATCTGACAAGATTACATTCAACCAACAAGTCCAACTAAAATGAGTGATCCCATTTTGCTGTAAAAAATAATGCCAATGTTCAGTTCATTTTTAATATAATTTTGTTATTGAAAGGAAGAATAAAGGGTCTTTTAGGGAATATTAAAAATGTTCCATTTGTTTGTAAGTTAAGAAGGAAACATGCAGGCATAGCAGGAAACCTAATGTGAGTTGCTTCAAAGTCTATGGCCCTTGTGTTGCAAGCTGCTGCGTGGCCGTTAGTCAGTGTGACTGTCTGCCTATGATAGAACGACTTATTAATGCAAATATAAAATGTAACAATTTGATTGGTTGTGTAAAGATAAGTTCTCCATCTAGGGATCTGGATATTTAATGCATTCCAAATGGTTAATGCAAAGATAGGGGGTGCAATCATGAAGCCAAAAAATATTAAATATAGCCTAAATTTCTCTCTTTTGGGTACTTAAACACACATGAGAACATATGACATGCAATTCACAAAGCAAATATTGTATGTATCATATAAGAGGAAAAAAAACAAAACAACAGGTAATGTAATTTCATTTGAATTTCAGTGGTATATGTAATTTTTTTTTATTTTTTTTTTTTACATTTTTGGCAGTGATGTAAATGATGCAGAGACTTTGCAAAACAATTGAATATAGTGTTACAGAAGCCTTGTTGTGATGTTCCTTGTTCACTCAGGGCCAATATTGCACCTCACATCAGTAGTTTTCTTCATCTGGCTCTAATGAGTTAATTACTGACTGAGTCCAATGCAGCTATCGTTGACTCATTGTAATGTTAAAGTTGGTGGAAGTTTGATTTTTTTCCCCCCAGGTTGTTTTTTTGATTTTAAAAATAGAAAGCACACTGATAAAAGATAAAGTGTGAAGTGTTTGACAACATGAAGTGGAAATTACTACAATTTGTGCAGCGTAGTCTATCATTATCTGGTGCTGTACTCATCCAGCATGTGAGAGATATTATGTTTTTTTTCTGTTGATTTGCTCATGTAAATATCCCTCGGTCTTGTTGTGTAGTCAAAAACGTTATTTTAAGAGATTAAAATCGTACCTTAGACCGTACAGTACGGTACCATCTGGGTGCAGTCGGATCATTCTATTTTTTACTGTGACACCGTGGACAAACGATTTCTTGTCATTGAGGAAGTAGGTATCAGGGACCCAGAGCTGGTCAGCCACCCGGTTATCTAAGGTCAGGTTGAGGGGGATCTCAGAGTAGGACAGCCGCTTGTCTCGCCAGGCCTGCTGGAAGTACATCGTCAATGTGTAGTCCTGAAAGTGCACAGAGAAGGAGCAAAGGAGGACAGAGAGGGGAAGTGGGAGGAAAGAGGCCAGGAGAGAGAGGAAGAGAGATGGATAAAATGAAGGAGAGATGGAGAGAAAAGAGAGAGAAGAGAGGGTTACCCCAAAAAGCGACCATTTTACACGGCTGCTCTGTAATACTTTCCCACTGCAAGCTCTCAGATTAGATCAGACAAGGCTTCAATATTGGATGAAGTTCACTTAAAAGCAAATGGAACAGTAGCAGTACAGGCCAAAAAACTCTCAGTACAAAGCAATGGGGAATTCCTTTTTTTCATAGAAACATGAGGTTAAGATAGACAGTGTGAAAGAGTGTGTATGTGTTAGAGAGGGGAAGAGAGACTGAGAGACAGATGGTTAGGGTTTGGTGTATGTGTGTGTGTGTGTGTGTGTGTGTGTGTGTGCGTGTTTGTGTTTTTTTGTGTGTATGTGACACATACATACACGCAGAGAAGAGAGAGACCACATGCTCCAGACAAATGAAAATAGCCTCCAAGCAACTTCAAATATCTCCTATATGCTCTATTTGCTTTAGCAGTTGCTGTCTTTCCGAGATTAAGTATTGTTTGTGAAATGGGCTCACTATGTTCTTTCACAACATATTCACTCATTTTCTTCTGTTTGTCCTCCCAGGACCAGAATGGTAGACCATCCTCTCACATCACATCAAGTCGTGCACAGACAGCACATAACCTTTGAGGGACTCTATATGTCTGCTTTACATAGCAGACTCAGACATCAAAGTGTTTTGGACATAATATGCATGTTTCTTTAAAAAAGGAGAAATATATACTGTATATGCACTGTACAAACTCTTCCTCCTTAATTTATTAATTTATTTGGATAGGATGAGGAAGAAGCTTGTCCATACAACTGCGTTACTGAGGCAAGCTTGTGTATATTTATTTTATTTAGACACTTAGAGGTAAACTGTGGAGTTTTTGACCACTAGTTATTATGCTATAGAGCAATCTTTGATGAGTGGGTTACTGTATTATTTTCGCAAAGCTGCAAACATACACGCATGTGTATGCGGGCGGTGACTAACTTACGGTTTCATGCAATTTTGCTGAGCAACAGTTGGTGCCGGTAATGTGCTGAGAAATATACTACTGCACCCGCAAAAATAGAGAAAAGGAAGACAGACAACTAGCAAACATGAATTTAAACGCTGCAGGTTTAAAAAATTTCAAAAAATCAGCTTTTTGTGTGTTTAATGAGGAAGGAAATACATTTCTTAGACCTCAAGAATACACACAACATATCTGTGTTTATGTACAAATAAATAAATAAAAGCATCCTGATATATAGGCCAGTAAATTCACTGTAATCTTAAAATTCAAATTCAAAGCATTAAGCACAATGATTGCAATTAAATTCAGTTAATTCAGATAATATTGTTATGATGGCACACACATGAAACCTGAAACACATACAGTAGGTTAATAATTTAGAAACAAATAAAAGAACTTGCAGTAAAATTCCTTGATGATAAATCTAGGACACGATAAAACCGTCAAGCCAGCAGTCAGATGCTCATGTAGCTCACTGAAGTAAGAAGCCTACCAATCATCCACTAAAAACTAAGTTAAATAAACTTGCTGTCTCAGGGAACTTTTTTTTTGTCATGACTGGCACATCCACTTCCTGGCAAAGAGGCTGAACATGCATTTTTGAATATACCCGTCGGCTACAGATCTGACATCCCACAGCACCTTGGGAACTGAAGGCTTGGATATTGACTGGATGGAGTCAGGGAAACAGGAGCAGCTTTTCTCAGAGAAGTCCTTGTTTGACTTAAATAGGTTTTGTCATGTTGTTGTTGTTGTTTGTACCATATTTGGCTTGAGGTGCTGACAACCACAAGAGAATTGAGTTTTTCAAAAGACATAAATAGTATAGTGGCAATTCTAGCGTTCAGCACTATAATTGGATTTACAATTGAAACAGAATGATTTGAGTGAATCCAGGGTAATACACTGAATGGGATTGTTGAAACTTCCATTTTGACAGCCTTTTTTCATATATGAAAGAAACGCTGGAATGCCTTATTTAGGTTAGTTTGAAAAAATATTTCAAGGGGTATGTAGTGGCTTAATGAGATATTTTTTTCTCACTTACAGAAAAAAAACCGAACAAATAACTGTAGAGTTCTAATATATGAGTGGGTTTATACTTGCACCATTGGATCCCTGGCTTCACGTGCTGCCTTCCCAACACTTCATCCCTTGTCAGTGGTTATGTAACACCTCACACTAACAGCTCACCACAGCACATGTGGCTGTAGAGAGGCTTGTTGCCATGTAGACCTCCTAAACTATCTCTGCTGCACTCATCAATACACAGCATCAACCAGGATGGTTTCCTGTGATGTATGAAACATCAGGGAGGCTTCTCTACCTCTCTTTCTTGTTGGCACGCACACACTCCCACACACACAAACATACAGTATCTCTCCCTGTCTTGTCAGAAATGTGCACAATGAAAATGACGTCTGCAGTCCGTCTCAGTACATCCCGTCTATGGATACTACATCAAGAAATGATGCACTATATGTATCTTAACAATATTACTATCCCCTCCATGTGTGTATCAGTGCATTTCGTGCATGTGGGTCTACAGAGACACATTTGCTATATATATATATATTGTGTGTGTGTGTGTGTGTGTGTGTGTGTGTGTGTCTATGTGTTGTACTTCAGGGATCACAGCCAGGGCTGAACAGGGAGAGAAGAAAACAATGCAGCTGTGATTTTCACCTGGCACTGTGGATACAATATGTGATATTGCAATATGCAACATGTCCTTTGCAAGGATTACATGACAAGAGCTATGATCTTGTGTATTACATAACTTGCAGCGCTAGCACTGATAAGCATAATTTGTAAAAGCCATTCTGGCACATGCACAATTCTCCCCAGCAAAGAGTCCACTTTGGAATTTGATGTACTCTTAAGTTAGAAAAAAACTGACAGCCATGGTGGAGTAAGAAGGTGCTATGTGACCTGGGATGTAATTATTAAACTGAGTGAATGTTTCCATTGTCATCCCTGAGAGCCTATTATTGCAGGCCTATCTACTTGAGGAAGTTGTGGTTTGCTTTGTGGGACAGGCTCTGTGGAGGTGCCAATGGCTAGTTTACTGTGAGCATAAAGCTCTCCTCAAAGACAGCTATAGTGTGCCTCTCTCTTTCTCTCTCTGTGGGAGGAGGAGGTTGTAAATCAACAGAATAACTGCAGCGGCTGTGTGCATGTAAGTGCATGGGAGGCTGTCATAACAACAGTCATAATGAGCATCAGTACATAAACTATGTTGGAGAGAGAAAGAAAGAGCGGGAGAGATTGAAAGAGGAAGGGAAGGAAACAGAGAGTGAAACAGGAAGAATGATGTTGAATTTATGAGTGCAGAATATGCTGTGCTGCCAAGCTGCCAAGGAGAGGACAATACAAAGTGATCATTAAATTCTCACACTCGAAGATACCACAGAATGTGAGAATCTATTATAACTAATAACTAATATCCAGTTCCACAGTACACTTCCTACTGTGTTAATGTTTCCTCATTTACAGGATTTCTTGATAAATACACTTCTTACAGATCACATATAGATGTTTAATATGAGTCAGGCAGTCATCAATCAAACTCTCAATGATCAATTTTGTTCGTTCCTGCTACTTTTGTTATTTTCTGTTCTAAAACCTTTCAGTCCATAGAACTGAAAATTGCATTCCTTGACAAGGAAAATGTACAGTATAATTCTTAGAAAACAATCCAAACCTTTATAAAAATATATAGTATATCCTTTCTGTAGCACATCCTCTCCTTTATTTTAGGCTATTCTTCTTTTTTCCCAATTCTTTTTTTAAAATTTCATTGTGTGTATATGCCTTCATCTGCATCTGTGTTTAATTTTAATAAATATAATAAAGGTAACAAAACAAACATGTATACAGTACAGTTAATACTGCTGCTCAGCACAGTGACACATGCGCAACACCTACTTCATCATCAATACGCTGCAAGGGTGCGCTCAACAGCCAGGGGAAGAATCTGGTGCTGTAAGATCATTTCTATTCTGTGTCATCTCACCTGACCCCCTGCCGGCATGCACTGCCGTAGAGACAGGCACTGTCATCACCACTCTGCAGTAGCTTGTGGCTATATGAGCAAGTGAGAGACAAATGGAACTGAATACCATTATTTGCCAACACGTATGGAAAGTACAGAAAGTACTCTGACCTGCTTGTCATCTCGAGTCATCTTACCCCAAGCCACAAATGGGTGAGAAGCCTCAAGTAGTCATAATGACCAGGGTCCCTTCAGATACAAAAGCAGTTTGGCCCGAATGTAAGCCTGTAACTGATATTTACACTGATTGGAAAATAGGTAATATGTGGAACATAAATGAACAAAATGCTTAGTGAAAGCCCATTTAGGCAGTCTAGCGCTGTTAAAATTAAACATTCTTGGTTTTCCAATTTTTGTTCTATTCCATATTTAAACTTTTGCTTGGCTGAGTAATTTTTTTTCACCACAACAAAATGGTACTGCAAAGCAGAAATAGAGCATAATATATAATTATATATATAATCTATATCTAGAACAAAATGTGCAACTCAGATTCTCTCTGCTGCTGTCTGATTCTGGCTCCTTATTTTGGGGATTAAATCACATACTGTTTCTTGATAAAACTTCAACTTTCAGTTGGAAAACTAAACTCAGAAATTTAAGTCTTAAGTATAGCCTTTTTACACATTGGATGAGTGACGGATGACTTCATGTTCGTCCCTGGACCAACACTATGACATGGACAAAGCCCCGTCCATCCAAATGATGTGTTCCCAAAAGTAATCCTGCAAACCTCCAAGTTTGTGTTTCATTACTGAAAGGGCACATTTTACAGCCAGAGTCACTGTGTGGGCAGATTTCCCAGACAGAGGCAAAGATTCCAGACAATGCTACATCTACAGTATATGCTTGGTCAGTCAGCCCTTCAGGCAGCCAAATTGTGCAAAATCTCATATTGACATTTCATTCCGTGGATATTACAGTTTAAGTCTCATATGATTTGACTGTCAGGGAGACTCATGAATGCCAAGAATTTTAGTAAGTAACCATCTCCCATTGGATGGGAGATCACATGCTCACATGCTTTGCGTCACATGCTTTGCGCTTGTCAAGATTTGTCATGAATTAGTCTTGAATATGTACAATCTATAGCTGTCTCATCCTCTGTGTTGCATTATTTTCTCAGTATTATAGAAAAACAACAAATCCAACTTCCTTATGTTGTGTCTTTTCCAAACAGATCAGCGGCGATCAGTTATGAACTTGTGGAAAACAAAAAAACAATTGGAAATCAAAAACGAAAAAAGATGCTCCAGCTGCCCACTCTGACCTCGTCAACTGATTCATCCTCCAAGCTGCCCTGTCCACTAACCCCTCACATCTCATCCCCACCCCTGCACCACATGGCTTCTCTTGGATTGAGAACAGCATGAAGAACTAATATTAGACTTTTTGTTGTTGGACTGTTGCGAGCTTTCCTACAAACCCTATTTTGTGTCTGCATTAATTGTTACAACTTTTGTCTTGCAATTGCTAATTTGGGCTGTGATGCGATATATTTTCTTATTTTTCTTTTAAAAGCAAAGTCCTAACAAACTCAAAGACAAAATACATTGTTGTCATTATCTTCCAAAACAACATAGATGAGCATTTTTTTATATGCTACCACTATGGTTAATGTTTGGTTCATAGCGTCTTTTAGCTCATTGTTTTGGTCTGTAACAACGTCATACTACTTCTGCCATTACTCCTGACAGGCAGGAGTCATAATTTACATGGGCACTAGAGGTTTTAATGGGAGGTAGTCTTTAGATATAGTAGAAAGGAAACAGACAAAAAGGTGGAGTATCAGGTGGGAGGTGAGGTTAAGGAGAAGTAGAAAGAAAGAGGGACAGACTGAGAAAAGCAGGAAAAAGAAGATTGAGAAAAGTTGGAGGGTGATAAGGTGTGAAGGGAAGAGGACCAGAATGAAGGGATCAGAATGGGGATGACTAAATAGTGAGTACAGGTTATATATATATTCATATATATATATATATATATACACATTCCCCACTCGCCCCTGTGG